>RJVU01035944.1:2369235-2393129 GCA_003731715.1 Anabarilius grahami
AGAAAGATGCTATTATTTACAGTTTAAGGCATTAACTTCCTCAGTCATTTGAGTTGATTGAAACACACAACATAATTTAATCTGCCAGTTGTGTTCCTATTACACCTCACCTGCACAGCAATACAGCTAGTCTCTTTTAATTATCATCAAACCCAATTCTTGTTTTTAATAAGTGGAGGAAATTTAAACCATTTACACTGAGCCACATAAACCAACCTGCCGTGAACGTGTGACAGGAAGGATAGACAGAAGTTCAGAGGGGAAGCATATCAATGAAAACTCCAATGATGCATTATTAACACGCACTGCTTTGCAATGTCAGACTGACGCTGTCCATCTCCAACTTTCCTCAGAGAATCAATTAGGAGATAAACAGCATTGGGTCTTTGGTTGTGGGAGACTGCACTGGCTGTCCATCCTGTTTTCCTGGGGCAAGGAAAATGGACAACAGAGTGGTGTCCATTAGGAATAGAGACAAGTAAAAGTGTTTGTTTGTGTAGCGGTTTGGTGGAGGAGGGTTTGAGGCTAAAAGCGTTGCAGGGCTGTGAGTGTGTTACAGTCGCTCCCAGGAAGACGAAGACGAATGTAGAAATCCAACAAGGTTTATTTGCAAGACTTAAAGGTAATCCAAAAACGTAACAGTGTGCTACAACACAAGTTGACACAAGCTATATAAAGAGTGAAAAGGTAGGAACTTAAATACACAGCAAATGAGGGAACTAATAACGAACACCTGTGATGATTACATGAATTACCATGACAACTAAAAGGTGGCGGGAAAACAGAACAAAGGAACACGTGACAAAATGCAAACCAAAACAAACAGAACATGACGGTGACCATGACAGAGTGCAGGTGATGCTGACATGTATTACGTTTTTTTTGTTGTTGTTGTTGTATACTAACGTTGATAATTACTGTGAAACTCTACATTAGCATGTCAAATAATCAAACAAAGGCTGTATTTTTGTATTTTTACATTATGATATAGGCTGGAGAAATTCATCATTGAGAACGCCTAATTTGTTCTAAACTGATGATAAACACCTGTGACTGCACATTCTATATTAATGTGCCAAGTTGCTACTTTGCTTGCCAACTGTAAACTGCCTACAGCTGGAATAATGAGCTATAGTACTTGGCAATAGGCAGAGAACATGAACATGTATCTAAAATAAAAATACTTCAGTTGAAATGCATCAAAATAAAATATCAACTTGTATATAGAACAAATATACAAATAAAATAAAGAGTACTACATTTTTCATGTAGGTCTGCCTAAAAGAAGTAAGAAATACTACAGAAACTGGATAAAGTAATCAAATGTGAAATAAAAACACTGCATCTAAAAAGTGATTAGGGGACCTGTCACAACTAAAATCAAGGCATGGTTGCAAGTGAAAAATTAAAATGTATTGTTTTAATTAAACCTTTTAAGTTGCAAACATTATTTTGTTGAGTTCTGTTTACATAATAATGTTGTGTTGATCATTACATCATCAACTTAATATTGTGTGTAATTTAAAGTCACATTTTTGCTTAGTTTTTTTTTTTTTTTTTTTTTTNTAAGTTGTAGTAACTTGTCTTGATAACTTTGGAAACTATGCAGTGGAATTCTAGTTCCCAGCATGCTTTGCATAGGACTGGATAAGGAGAATACATGTCTAATTTAAGCGTCTTTATTTAATTAGTTACATGTAGTTAGTTAGTTCCTCTAACTCAATTTAGCTTGCAAACTGTTGCGTTAATATTTTTTTTTGAGCCAACACTTTATTTTTTAGTCTTCACAGTATGAATTAAATACACATGGATACTTATTAATTTTTTGTCCTTGGTTGTTTAATTAAAGGTGCAATATGTAAGAATTTTGCAGTAAAATATCCAAAAACCACTAGGCCAGTGTTATATATTTTGTTCACTTGAGTACTTACAATATGTTTCCAACTATTTGTAAATCGTGAGAAAATCGCAATTTTCAACCAAGGCCTCTAGCGGACAGAAAATATTACATTGTGCACCTTTAATATTAAATGACACAGACAGCAGCAAGTTTATTAGGCTGCTGTCACTTTAAGAGCTAATGCATGGATCCAATATATTGATACACATCTGATTCTCCCAACTGTTTACCTTAACTCAAGATATAAACCGACCGTGTTTACGTGAATACTCAGATTTTGAATTCTTTTTGTGTATTTGACAGTTTAGCCATGCACAGAAAGCTGATTGTAATACTGCAAATTTGTTATATTGCAAATACTGAATATGTAATATTGTGAATACTGAATTTAAGTTCCCCTTCACGGCATATTACATTTTTAATAACTCCTTTTAACATCAAGCACATCCCACTTTTTATTACTGATTCATCCATGTTCCTTTATCACTCTAACGTGTCAATAACTCCTGCCCACTAAAAGCTTCATGGATTTATTTGCATACCCCAACATATAAAGTATATAGAAAAGGTTCAATCGATTCACAATTTATATCATAGCCATAATAAAGCCTATATCATCACATTATCTAGTCCTAGCAAGCAGTAATGCTTAAACACATTTGATTAACTAATTAACAAAACCAACTACCGATTAACTATCAAAACAGACTGGTTAATGTTATTTTTCCCCGTGCCAGTGCTCTTTTATTCCTTCATGTTAATTGAAGGGAAATCTGTATGATGTTCCGTTTGAACCGTAATCAACAAAGAGAATCTACCATGACATCCTCACCTTATCTTATTCCAGAAAATTCTCTCACCCAATGCTAGATGGACTCATACAGCTACAGCTAACTTGCATGAAAGTTGGGGTAGGGGTGTCTGAACTAGTTGATATAGGAAATATGCAGTCTAATAAGAAGCTTGACTGGCACAAACTATTTTATGTGTTTTGAAAATACATAAATAATAACTTACATGTTTTCCAGCAGCTATCACCCTATAGCCCAAGACTGGTTGCCCACTGAAGCTAGGCAGGGTGGAGCCTGGTCAGTACCTGGATGGTAGACCTCCTGGGAAAATTAGGTTGCTGCTTGAAGAGGTGTTACTGAGGCCAGCAGGGGCAGGGTGCTCACCCTGCGATCTGTTTGGGTCCTTACGCACCAGGGGTGCGTTTCCCGAAGCCAACTATGGTCGCAAGTTCCGTTGTTACCAAAACAATTAAACGGAACTTGCGGCCATAGTTGGCTAACAATGCTTTTGGGAAACGCACCCCAGTATTGTGGTGGAGACACAAAAAGCCGTCAAAACCGTCAATATACCGTCAAAAAGCGCCATCCTTCGGATGAGGCGTTAAACCGAGGTCCTGACTCTCTGTGGTCCTCTCTGTGGAACCATCCTAGGATGTTCTTCGAAAAAGAGCGAGAGTGTAACTCTGGCATCCTGCCCAAATTTGCCAGTCCATAATTACAGCCTCCTAATCATCCCCTTATATACTGATTGGCTTCATTACTTTGTCTCCTTTCCACCAATAAGCTGGTGTGTGGTGGGCGTTCGGGCGCAATATGGCTGCCGTCGCATCATCCAGGTGAATGCTGCACATTGGTGGTGGATGAGGAGATTCCCCAACCAAAATAGTATTTTGTACTTCAAATACATATTTTAAATACATGTATCTAAATTACTGGCATGTACCTGGCAGTAGGATTGTAACTATTTATTAAACATTGGTGTCTTTCATAATATTGTTTTATAAAACCAATAAGACTTATTAAAATCCTCGTCCAATATGAGCTATTTCAATGGCCAATAAAGATATCTAGAAATCATTGTGGCCATTTAATGACAATACAGTGCTCGCAGAATTATTAGGCATGTTGATTTTCTGATCATATTTATTTCCAGGCTCTTCTTACCAATTCCAAATCACATCAATCTTAAAAACTACTATTAATTTTGTATTTAATAATTTATAAGTGATTTATAATTGTTTATGAAGGCTGGAAATGAAAAACGCTTTATATTCAGGTGTGCATAATTATTAGGTACATTTTCTTTTACAGATAAAATAAGCCAAAAAATTGATTTAACAGACTGAAAAGTCAAAATTATTAAATGCCCATGAGAAGGATGCAATACTAATGCAATACTAGAAATTACAGTTAAGGCATGACCATTGGACAGTGAAATGCTCAATGGTCAGCAGGGTCAGACAAAAACAGGTGGAAAAGCTGTAAAATAATTAAGAATTAAGGTGAAGAATTAAGTGTGAAACCATCAGGAACCCTTTAGTCTCCAGCACCACCATTTTCCAGAACTGCAACCTACATGGAGTCTTCAGAAGTGCAAGGTGTCAGGATCTCAGAGACTTAGGTTAGGTAAAGAATCCTAAAAAATTACACCCACTTAATAAGAATCACAAGCTGAAGTGTTGTAAAATACATGAAGAATGTTTTTTATAGGCTTTAAAGACAGACAGATTGAGAGTGACTCTTGAAGGACCAACACCACATCCTCTTGTACCACTGTTTGAAGAATTTATCTTCCAGAATCTGGCAGTAAGGTGTGGGAGTTCCTTTTTAGTCCATCTCTTACCTTGAAGTCCATTTTAAATCTATTTTTTGGGTCATTTTATCTGTAAAAGAAAACATACCTAATAATTATGCACACTTGAATATAAGGCATTTTTAATTTCCATCCTTTATGAACAATTATATGTCTGGATATGTATATGTTTGCAATTGGTATGCCTGAATAAAACAAAATGATCAGAAAATCAACGTGCCCAACAATTCTGCATGCTCTGTATATATGCAATGAAAACTATTATGTATGTAATGTAATTAAATGTCACCTTATTGTATGTAATATTAATTAAAATTTTTCTGTATTAAAATAGCCCAACAGCACAAATGGGCATTGTTATCAGCCGATTAATGGCTAAACCGACCATAGCCGATACATAACAGTCTATTTTTACTTAAAATAACCATTGCTATATATTATCTTTTAATACATAATTGTAATTACAGTTAATTATAAGGTGTATAAGGCAGCAGTTTTTAACTGGTGCATTGCAACACAAAAATAACTTGAAGAAAAAACAACGCTAAATGTAAATATCAAATTGAAAGTTGTTGAATGAACACATTAATACATTTTATTAATTGTATTAAAGCTTTTACCAATTTTGAAATTCAATTCTGTCATTTTATCCAGGACTTTAGTTACACTAAATTAATGCATTAAATTGGCAACCCTAATTATGACACATTAAGGACATCTTTATAATATATTAGACATACAGGCATCATATGAGGTCAGATAAATCCTTCTACGTATTGTGTAAAGAAAAGCATACATATTTCTGAATCACTTTTTTTTTAATGGTTGGAGTGCAATTTCAGTCGAACATGATGCCTAGCTGTGTTTCTTTCATCATTGTCCTCTCTAATGACTCAACGACTGCTCAACAATCACTTTTGTACAGCTCTGTCGAAGTTTTAATAGATGAAAAATGAAATCGAGTCTGTGTGACTTTTAATGAGCATTGGCCTGTTATTCCCCTTGTTATCTGGTAATTAGCATATATTAATGTTCAGAGCCACATACCCTGCTAAGTACGTATATATTTGATCAGAGCTTTAAATAACTGCCAATCAAAAACACAGAAATATGAGTCCTGAAAAAGGAAAAGCACATGAGAAACAATTTAATAGCCACGGGAGAAAAACTAATTTACAATGGTAATAAGCATCTTCATCTCCCCATTAAATCAAATGAACTGCTCTCTCAATAAACTAAAGTTATATGAATAAAGGACACATAGGGCATCTGAAGCCACTTGCAAACAACTGATCAAGACTGAATCTCGTTGTCAATATATCACCAAAAAAAGTCAAGACACAACCAACTTGCAGCATTTTCCCATTAGCGGCGTTCTTCTAGGGTGCTTCACTTGTGTATTCACTTGTTAGACACACTGTAACAAGTTGACTTTACAATAAATTTTAAATTGGTTTAAAACCATCAGTCAGGTGTCAGGTGTGCACACTGTCCCAACCATAGACTGTAAAAAAAGATTGACAACATGTCTCCACTTCCTTCCACTGTAGACAAATTAAACAAAATATCCCAGAAATGGCCATTGACATCATGTGCCGATTATATTATTTGGAGGGCCAGATTTACTAAACAGGGCAAATTAGAATGAGAGTGCAATTTTAAAAAAAGTGAAGTTCTGCGCATGATTTACTGACGGCGTGCAAATTAAAGAACACAGACGCAGCCGGATAATTTTCATAATGCCCAACGCAATCTACCAAGAGCACCACAAATTAGCATCTGGTTTAAAACATGCTTTTTCGAGGCGGTAAAAAATGGTGCAAAAGAAGGGTTTGCGTTGGCACAAGTTGTTAGTAAATCTGGCCCCAAGTCTACGCAGTACTGATCCTGAGGTGGAGCCGTGGTATCAAGGTCCCACCCATACTTCCACAGGCTCAACTGCAAGCACAGCTGTCAATCGTGATCTTACACCCCTTTTTTATAGCATCAAATATCTAACTTTTTATTGGAAAAACAAACACTTGAGCATACGTTAGCATAAAATGAAAGAATGAAAAACTTGAAGTGTAATTGGATTTTTTTATTGATGTCCCATTGGATTATATGGAGAGGGTGCGGTTTATGACCTATACTGCAGCCAGCCATTTGGGACGATTGAAATGTTTTTCCTTCACTTTTCAGGATGTGTACGGCACACTTGCTCCCAACATTTAAAAGGGCAACAACAAGCAATAAACACAAGCCAATGAAACTGTGAGAGAGCGATAGAACATCAGAGGAGGGCACGGTATTGGGAAGTGGAAACCAAAATAATCAAACTGCTCCTCGTGTATCCCCAATCTATGTTCAATCATTGCCTCTTTTTAATCTTTTTTTTTCCTGTTTTCCTTTTTGCTTTCCCAATTAGTGCAAAAATGGCTGCAAGATCTTACTCCGTGTTATCTGTTGTGAAAAACTATCGCATAACTTATGTATATTCTGGGATTGTAACTACCAAAGTGAGTCTTTAAATCTGCATAGGCAGCAAGCTTGTCTTCTTGCAATTTTATTTTATTTATTTTTTTGCACAAAACCTGCATCTTATCCACTAAACACTTGTAATCCAGTGTAATCAACCACTATCTGCACTGATTTAGCCAGACAAATCATTGTCATTCTTTTCAGCATCCTTTCAGTGTAAATTAGGTTTATTATTTAAATTAGGCATTTCATTCAAAAGAGATGTGTGTGTATATTATCTAGCTATCAGCAGAAATTCATCCAATGATGATCAAATAATGATGAAGAGCATTATAACGTGACACAATGTATAGTCGCAGTGGTGGAGTAATGTGTATTCACAGTGGTTAAGCCATGGTCACACTGGACTTGACTGCCTTCTACTTATCATTGATAGACATGCAAACGTGGGACACTGGAAACACAAGCTCATGTGAAGTTTTTTCGTGCTGTGAACAAAAGTTAACATTGACCTACAAATTCATACTGTATGACGTGAACACTTGTGACCAGATTGACTGAATTTAAAGAACAAAAGCTACAGTGGTGTATTTTCATATTTTGAATTTATTATTATTATTTATTAAAAACAGAAGCCCTAGAGAGTGACATCTTCATGTTCGTCGCGGATCTAGTGTGACCAGGGGTTTAATATTCAACATCCTCCACAACCTAGCACTCAAACTGGCCAGGAAGATGTAAAATGATGCAAATTGCCCCTAGCATTAACTTTTTGTGTGGTTGTGCCATTACCTGATTTGCATATTTGCTTTTAGTGTATCGGGTGAAAATCACTGACAATACATGAATTTCCCCAGAGAGCTATAAAAATAAATAGGTAACAATTTACAATAAGGTTCATTAGTTAACATTAGTTAACTACATTAGTTAACATGAACTAATAATGAACTGCACTTATACAGCATTTATTAATCTTTGTTAATGTTGATTTCGACATTTATTAATATATTATTAAAATCTTGTTGACATTAGTTAATGCACTGTGAAGTAACATGAACAAACAATGAACAACTGTATTTTCATTAACTAACATTAACAAAGATTAGTAAATACAGTAACAAATGTATTGCTCATGGTTAGTTCATGTTAGTTAATACATTAACTAATGAACCTTATTGTAAAGTGTTACCAAGAAAGGTTCCACATTATTGACATCACAAGAAGATGCTCTTCATTTGATATAAGTGCATAGATCACACGTAATTAGTTACTACAGCAAGGTCCTCAGACAATGAGTTATCGCTTGGAAAGGAGTTCATATTCAACCTAAGTAAGAGAAAATATCATACTGTAGACTGTTTTTGTCACAGTTTTGTTGTCTGAAGTATTTCTTTCATCATAGCAAATTTGGACAGTCTTTGATCACTTTTCATCAATGTTCTGAAAAAGGTATGCAATTTGAGTCACAGTCAGTACGGCTATTTCTAAGACAGCTGTCGAATGAAAAATCAGTAACAGCCTAGCAATCGTTTTTGTAGGTTGGTAAGAAAGAGAGAGCAACAAAGAGAAAGGGAGAGATGTTCCTGGATCAACATCTTTGTTGATCCTGGAACAACATTCCAATCAATCAATCAGAATTGAGGGACAAGTTTACAGTTTGTCAAATTTAGGCTTACAACCAAGGTTAGGTGCTTCTACATCAGTGTTATTCACCATCACTATCATCATTTCCCTCTGATTTTAGGGATACCTCAAGGGTAGAGTAGGGTAGGGATAGGGTGCGGATTAAATTTTCGGATAGGAATGTTGTTCCAGGATCAATAAAATATGTCGACCCAGGAACGCGTCTAACTCGGCAAAATCAGGACGTGCTTTAAATTAGCTTGTCTATATGATATACAACAAACTACTTATTTCATAATCCTTTACATTGTGATCATACTACAACTTTTTTTTTTTTTTCCCAGGAAATATATTGACAACATTAGGGCAGCATCTTGTCTGCATTTGTGTGATACCATTTCAATTTTCACTAAATGAGGATGCAAGAGTGATCAAATCAAACGCCCAGTCGACGCTGTTAATC
Source organism: Anabarilius grahami (assembly GCA_003731715.1). Taxonomy (NCBI): domain Eukaryota; kingdom Metazoa; phylum Chordata; class Actinopteri; order Cypriniformes; family Xenocyprididae; genus Anabarilius; species Anabarilius grahami. The sequence goes on from RJVU01035944.1 coordinate 2,378,286, forward strand.
ACGACCATATTAGCTGTCATACATTCTAACATGAAAATAGAAGGTGCACAGTCTGCATTGGCTTTTACATCTGGCTTAAATTAATATTGTACAATCTGACAAGAAACCAAACAGGGGAAAAAAACGTATAGGGTGCACTGGGCTTTAGACACTTATGTTAGAGTAACTAACATGGATACAATGACACCGTCTCCCCCACCCCTTGTGTCGTGCTCGACTCGTGATGTGAAGCTCTTTGTTGTGACTTCGTCTCGTAAGAACAATATTCTGGGAGCAGCTGTCAGATCTTGGGCCACGGAGGTTCGGTTACAGGGTGGATGAATGTTCCAGCAGGTCAGTTCTGAGGGGGATTTGATGGGTGGTCACACGGCGGGATTCACATCCGCGCAACACCCAGAGTACTTTCTGTTCCCCTATCATTCCCGATTCTACGCCCAGCAGCCTCCAGTAGAGGCCCTGAGCTCTGCCTTTGTGCTGATGTCATTTACAGACGCTGCCTCTCAGCGTGGCTAACGCTCAGCAGTGACGGGGAAATCAGACCCCATAAGAGGGATTACTCCTCACGGTATTGTCCATGCTATAATGCTGGAGATGGGTGTCTGTTATCTACACAACGGCCGCATTTCACCCTGACAGGGACGCCTGGACTCCTTTCATTGTTTTCGCCGTGGAGCGCAACACGACTTTAGATGAGAATGCTAACAGCAGCGTATCCAAACAGGGGGTGCCCCCTTTGAGCCAAACTGGCTGATCTGATGTTGGTGCTATGACACCCGCCGCTACCTCGACATTTCTGTATCACGGTTTAGCTAAGCTGAAGTGACTTTTTTAGTAGCTGGTAAATGGAAATTCAATAATCATCGAGTTAACCCTTACTCCTGGCTCTAAATGTCCAATTAAAACACTATTATGACTAGACAATACTAATGATGATTGTTTATTCAAGCTTGCAAAGGGAATTCAGAGTTTTGGATAACATCGTAGCCTCTTGTCCATCCTCCGTAGAAGATTTCAATATTCATTTATCGGTCGTACTATGATTTTTCTGTTTGTAATAGTTAGATCCTTAATGTAAAGTGTATTTTTGCAGATTTTATCCGTCAAATCAAGTATTAATTAACCAACGGGTTACTTAAAAAAAAAAAAATGTTTTGAAATATAATTATAGCTTTAAAAAGGAAACAGGATTTAAGATTTTACATTTATTCATTTATCCAAAGCGATTTACAGTACATTCAAGACACGGTACATTCATCAGTTGCTGTTCAGAGCTATGCTCTACTAGTTTAACATGGTTTACAGTTTAATTTGACATTACAAGCCTTGTGCTTGATGTGAAATGACATTTGATGTGAATATTTCCACAAATATGTATAATTAACACTTGATTTCCTGCAGCATATATTCAGTCTGAACAATCAAAAACTTCCATAATATAAAATGCTACAATAACTGTACATTTGTATATAACATCTAAAAATTGCACATTTGTAAATTACATAAACTGTACACTTGTAAATAACATATTTGTACATATAAATTTTTTTATCTAGTTTTCTACTATATTATATTGCATTATTACAATTTTTGTTTTCTTGTATTATCATTATATCTCATCTCTATTGTGTAATTCATATGTATTTCTGCACTATCATGTTTGTCTGCACTATGTCTGTACTGGAAGCTCCTATCGCCAAGACAAATTCCTTGTGTGCATAAATAATGCTCTTCCTGATTCTGATTCTGAAATACATTTGTTATAGTATTTATTCGTCTTTGTTAACATTAGCTAACAAAAATGCAACAGTTCATTGTTAGTTCATGTTAGCTCCGGTTCGTTAAATAATATTAACAGATACAACTTGTGATTTTAATTATATATTATTAAATGCTGAAATTAACTAAGATTACTATACTGCTTCAAAAATATTTTTCATTGCAGTTAATTTTAACTAAATATGTTAACTAATGCTAACAAATGAAATCTTACTGTAAAGTGTAGTTAAAGTGGTTCAAATAGGAGACATTTGCTTGTGCTCGAGGAGTTCACTTCATGAAATGAGGTTGTCATTATGGCAGTTATCTGATGGAAAATATGATGGTAACAGGGTTGACAATAGCCTGGGGACCAAATTTCACCTTATAGTATATAATATGTCACTTAAACTTTATAAATATATAAAGCCAAAATGCTACTCTTTATTTATTGCTTGTGTTTTTATTTGCACAACACAGCAAGGAGGCTGGGGACTGGCCAAAAAGAACTTGCATAAATAAATAAATAAATAAATAAATAAATGATGTGTTTGTGTGTATGTTTTAACAAAAAATGTCCTTTAACATACAGTAAAAGTTTATATTAGCCATTTATTGTTAAAAAAATACACATGTAAATGAGGGGCACAAATGGCACTAGTTTTACACTATTATTCGATATCTATTTGTACAATTATTTGATATGTGCATCTTGGGAAAGTTGCTCTCGGCACCCTCAAGGTTCCCATGGTGATGGGATGTCAGTAAGTGTCAGTACAATTCTGAACCTTGGAAAAGCTTTCGCCGCTATATGTGTTACGTTCCCTTGGTGACTATTTAAAAGAATTGCACAGCTGACATCACTTGTTTTAGAAGACGCACATGTGAGTCTTTGACCTCCTGTATTGTGGGAATTGTATCATTGCAAGTGTTTAGTTCTTCACAGGTGAGATATTCACAGTGGAACAAAAAAAAACATTTCTGTGTGTTTCTAAGCTAAAGATGCATTCATTCAGAGCTTATGAATAAAGCAAAAGGCAAAAGATAATCTAAATATCTTTCTACGTGTATGCCATTCAATGATAAATAAACATTATATTTTATTTTTAAAGCATTTTACTGTATGGCTTGTTGAAGTCATCAGTTAGTTTTAGTCTTTTGGCCAAATCATTTAGCCGTACATTAATGGGCAACCAATCGTTGTTGCCTCCATTTTGAAAAGTGGATCAAGTCACATGACAGGGGTGGAATTTGACAGCTGATGTCATGCAACTGATTGGACTGCATTGAAAGAAAGAAAGAAAGAAGTTTGGATACAAATATTACCTTGGAACTGAACGCTAGAAAGAGAAAGCAAAGAGGAACTGCCGACAATCTCACCTCATCTGTGAAACATGGTGATGATATAGTTATGGTTTTGTTATGTATCACTGCCACTGGAACAGGCACTCTTGTCTGTATTGATGATGTGACTGTTGGACTACAGGCAGCAGGAGATGAATTCAGGAGAAAAAAACATTATATCATGCTCAAACATGGATCAAACAAGATACTTTTGCAGCACATCACTTTGCTGCAGTAGAGAGACGGTATATGTGCTAAAACAATCATACAGTTTTCCATTGGTAAAAAAAATGGTCACACTTTATATTAGGTGTCTTATACTATACAGTTGTTAAACTAATTTACATGTTCACGTTGTATTACAAAAACACTTTTGCTACTATTGAGGTGAGATGCGTGTAAGGTTAGGGACAGGTTTGGTGGTGGTATGGTTAGATTCTTCCATCTTAAAAATATATCTAATTTACGATATATGCTCTCAATGACAAATGCGGAACAGTTAGTTCATGCATTCATTACCTCAAGGCTACATTATTGTAATGCTCGACTCAGTGGTTGCCTCCACTGTCCAGCTGGTCCAAAACGCCACAGCTAGAGTTCTTACTAGAACCAGGAAGTATGACCATATTAGCCCGGTTCTGTCAACACTGCATTGGCTCCATATTAAACATTGTATACATTTTAAAATCTTGCTAATTACTTACAAAGCACTAAATGGTTTAGCTCCCCAGTACTTGAGCGAGGTCTTAACACATTAGTTCTTCACGTCTATTGTGATCTCAAAATTCTGGCCAGTTGATAAAACCTAGAATATTAAAATCAACCACAGGTGGTAGATCCTTTTCCTTTTTAGCACCTACATTTTGGAACAGTCTTCCTAGCATTGTTCGTAAACTGTCAGTTTAAATCTAGACTAAAAACACTAAATCTCTTTAACCTGGCATACACATAACACATTATCTACTTCTATAATTTAAATCATGTAAATTGTTAGACTTCATAAATTAGGTCAGCCGTAACCGGGAACACTTCCCATAACACCTGATGTACTTGCTACATCATAAGAATAATGGCGTCTACGCTAATATTAGTCTCTCTCTGTTTATTCTGAGGTTTACCGTAGTCTGCCAGATCCAGGCCGTATCCAGATGAGATGAAGGACCTGCACCTAGACACGGCGATAACGCAGCCCTGAAGTGTCAACTAAACTATCCCCTGCAAAGGCCTCCTTCCCTTTCCATTCCCTATGTATAGATAAAAAGTTATCAAAATGATTCCAGTTCGCATGGATCTGCGGAAAGGACTAATATTTCTGTATTATGTGGGCCAGACAAGTAATTTGGCGATGTCACTTTGTAAAGAAAGACTAAGCGTCTGCGCACATACACATTCAAACATGCATACCTATAGTCTAAACACGTAAATTAACGGCAAGAATGCATTAAAACTCTTCTGTTTTCAGTTAAAAATTTGTAATTTAAGCGGCCCCTAAGTTAATAATTAACGATTTTTACAACGGAAGTGATTCAATCAAAAACTTACTTTAGCTTGATAAAAAAACTTTTTCCTAGAACTGTTGTAAAGCCAAAACCTTCCCTGTCCATTAATTTTCCTATTATCATTGTGAAGCTGCTTTGAAACAATCTGTCTTGTAAAAAGCGCTATATAAATGAATGAAGATGACTTTAAGGGTGGGTTATGGTATAAGAGAAGGGTCAACATTATAATTATAGATGTAATTACAGAAGTTATTATAGATTTAATCATGAATACATGCATATATATATATACAATTGTTATGATTAAAAATGATTAATTTAAGGGTGCTTTCACACTTGGTTCGACTGCCTGGTCTGAACCCGAGTTCGACTGATCCCCCTTCCCTGCCCCCGCTAAACTGTGTTCACATTATTTTATTTGGGTCTGAACCGCGGTATGCTTGCATCATCAAAGCAGCATATGTTTTGCCCTGTTGCTTAGTAACAACGACATGAGAGAAGGCAGCTAAATGCACAGCGTAGCTCACCTCACTTTTATATTTTGGTTTTTGAACCTTTTGTTTTCAAAGAATCAGCACATAACGGCACTTGCATCCATCTGCCGCAAATGTACTGCAAATGTTCTAAAAAATGGAAGACTCCAGCAGAAATGAGATACACATTCTCTGCTTGCAGTGAGTCAGTCCAACTTGTCAGGAAAGTGAGTAAGAACACACACACACAAACACAAGTGCTGTGTCTGAAATCACGTACTGTCTGAGTGGGTACTACATTTGAATTTACTTTGTGACCGTTAAAAAAGTATGTTCTATAAAGTATGAATGTGGGTTGAATGAATGAATTTCGGACGTACTACACCCGCCAAGTTGTTGTTGTCGCGTGACCTACCAGCTTCAGTTACGAAACTTCACTTCTATTTATAAGTCCCCTTGTGGCCTCATGGGGTATTAGAGTGTCCATCTAATGTGCGCTTCAGAATCTCGGCAGAAGTAGGGGACTTTTTCCGCCTACTATTTTTCAAATACTATGTATTCGGACTTTTGGCATACTGTTTTGCACATACTATATAGTAAAGGAACACTTTTTAATCAGAGAATAGCATCAAGTCAGTTAAACTCCTGGGATATTGATCTGGTCAGTTAAGTAGCAGAGGGGGTTGTTAATCAGTTTCAGCTGCTTTCGTGTTAATGAAATTAACAACAGGTGCACTAGATGGGCAACAATGAGACGACCCCCAAAACAGGAATGGTTTTACAGGTGGAGGCCACTGACATTTTTTTTCCCTACTCATCTTCTTGACTGTTTTTCACTAGTTTTGTATTTGGCCAGGGTCAGTGTCACTACTGGTAGCATGAGGCGATACCTGGACCCTACAGAGGTTGCACAGGCAGTCCGACTCCTCCAGGATGGCACATCAATATGTGCCATTGCCAGAAGGTTTGCTGTGTCTCCCAGCACTGTATCAAGAGCATGGAGGAGATTCCAGGAGACAGGCAGTTAGGAGAGCTGGACAGGGTCGTAAGAAGGTCCTTAACCCATCAGCAGGACCGGTATCTGCTCCTTTGTGTAAGGAGGAACAGGATGAGCACTGCCAGAGCCCTACAAAATGACCTCCAGCAGGCCACTGGTGTGAATGTCTCTGATCAAACAATCAGAAACAGACTGAGGGTGGCCTGAGGGTCTGACGTCATTGAACACCAGAATGGGCAGGTCCGCCACTGGCGCCCTGTGCTTTTCACAGATGAGAGCAGGTTCACCCTGAGCACGTGACAAACGTGGAGAATGTTATGAAAGGGTCTGGAGAAGCCGTGGAGAATGTTATGCTGCCTGTAACATCGTTCACGGTTGAACACGGTTTGGTGGTGGGTGGCTCGCATGACCTAAATCCAATAGAACACCTCTGGGACATTTTGTTTCGGTCCATCCGACACCGGCAGGTTGCACCTCTGACTGTCCAGGAGCTCAGTGATGCCCTGGTCCAGATCTGGGAGGAAATACCCCAGGACACAATCTGTCGTCTCATTAGGAGCATACAAGCACGTGGGGGCCATACAAACTACTGAGTACCATTTCGAGTTGCTGCAATGAAATTTCAGCAAAATGGACTAGCCTGCTGCATCATTTTTTCACTTTGATTTTCAGGGTGTCTTTGAATTCAATCCTCTGTAGGTTGATAATTTTCATTTCCATCAAAGGATGTGGCATCCTTTCGTTCCTAACACATTACCCAGTCCATATCAGTATAGATATCCAGCATGATATTTTTCCCCACTGAGATCTGATGTGTTTTCAAAGTGTTCCTTTAAATTTTTTTTGAGCAGTGTATTAAAGGTGCCGTAGAACGTGTTTTCAAAAGATGTAATATAAGTCAAAGGTGTCCCCTGAATGTGTCTGTGAAGTTTCAGCTCAAAATACCCCATAGATTTTTTTTAATTAATTTTTTTAAATGCCTATTTTGGGGCATCATTAAATATGCGCCAATTCAGGCTGCGGCCCCTTTAAATTCTCGTGCTCCCCGCCTCCGGAGCTTGCGCTTGCCTTAAACAGCATAAACAAAGTTCACACAGCTAATATAACCCTCAAAATGGATCTTTACAAAGTGTTCGTCATGCAGCATGTCTAGTCGCGTAAGTATGGTATTTATTTGGATGTTTACATTTGATTCTGAATGAGTTTGATAGTGCTCCGTGGCTAACAGGCTAAAGCTAACATTACACACTGTTGGAGAGATTTATAAAGAATTAAGTTGTGTTTATGAATTATACAGACTGCAAGTGTTTAATAATGAAAATAACGACAGTCTTGTCTCTGTGAATACAGTAAGAAACGATGGTAACTTTAACCACATTTAACAGTACATTAGCAACATGCTAACGAAACATTCAGAAAGGCAATTTACAAATATCACAAAAAATTATGGATCATGTCAGTTATTATTGCTCCATCTGCCATTTTTCGCTATTGTCCTTGCTTGCTTACCTAGTCTGATGATTCAGCTGTGCACATCCAGACGTCCTGCCCTTGTGTAATGCCTTGAACATGGGCTGGCATATGCAAATATTGGGGGCTTACATATTAATGATCTGTTACGTAACAGTCGGTGTTATGTTGAGATTCGCCTGTTCTTCGGAGGTCTTTTAAACAAATGAGATTTATATAAGAAGGAGGAAACAATGGTGTTTGAGACTCGCTGTATGTCATTTCCATGTACTGAACTCTTGTTATTCAACTATGCCAAGGTAAATTCAATTTTTAATTCTAGGGCACCTTTAAATGTCCAAATGATACATTGAGCTTCACCAATTTTGCCTAGTTCTATTAGAGAACATTAATACACAGGACTCTGGTTGATTGATTGATTGATTGATTGATTGATTGATTGATTGATTGATTGATTGATTGATTGATTGATTGATTACACATTCACTGAGTGTGCTAGCTTTACTGTTATACTGTCCAGTTTCAAAAGTTATTAGCAATGTGAACATTTAATTCTGGACTAGATAACAGTAGCTCCGGCACTTTTTTATAGTAAAGACTGTAAGGAAACTACTGGTCAGTCATTCCAATGCAATTACACAAAGTCATAAAGGTTTAGAACAACATTCGACTGAATTAGTTAAAGAGTTTTCATTTTAGGTGGACTATATATACCTTAAAACTGTATTAATCTGCTGGCACTCTTCTTCCACAGACCATAATCACCTTCTCTTCTCTCTCTCTCTCTCATTTTATTGCCTTCCCTTGTACAAAAGAGTTTCCTATGAACACTTTTTCTCTGTCATTTTATCCCCACACGACCCCGGCCACTTCTGGCAGTCATGCTCTTTTTTTTTTAAGCTAATGATGAAATAAGCAAGCGTAATTAAAAAACATATTGAAAATCATCCCAATGTTTCTCTAGGTGACAATGAGAGAGGTGAAGTTATTATACTCTTCCCCTCCTGCAGTGAAGGGGGTAAGGTATGGACACTTAAAACCAGCAAGACACACCATATTTGTTGTTCTTCTGTTGGTTTTTTAATTCGCCTGCGTCTGATTTATTATCTGCTGTAGGTGGGGAGCGTTTTTCTCTGTCAGAGCCTGTTGGTCGGCCGTTCTTGTTCTTTATTGCATCCTCGCGATCATGAGTTCATGAGATTTCACTCTAGCTTTCCAGACTGCGGCGGGTCTCATGTGTTTCCACGATTCTTTTTTAGTTATTTTATTGCAGCTCTGTTTAAGTGGAATTAATGCAAGCTTCTCTTGTCAGTGGTCTCCACAGACCAGGTCTATATTATGAAAAAAGTTTATGCCACTAGTAACACTTAAAAGACTTTGTATAGTTAAAGGGATAGTTCACCAAAAATAAAAATTCTGCCATCATTCTTTTAAAAAAAGTTCATTTTCTGTCACTCAACAGAAAGTCAGGTTTTGAGTGAATTGAAAGTTAATGAAAGAACATTTTTGACCAAAAAAATTGGACTCATAAATGTCGAAAAGTGGAGGAAATGTTATAATGGTCCCAGACTGTTAACATATGAATTTATGTTTCAAATAAATGCTGTTCTTCAAGCTATCTGACTATCAAGATTGGAGTAATGTTATATAACATTTTATATTTATATATATATATTTTATATGTATTACATTACTCCAGTCTTCAGTGTATATATGAACAGAAAACAGTTATTTTAAATTGTAATAAGGTTTCTCAATATTTGACTTTATATTTGATAAAATAAATGCAGCCTTGGTGATCATAAAAAAATAACAGACCAAGCTATTTAACAGTAGTGTACACACAGAAAGATGGTATAAAAAGGCTATCATTGAAACTGTATTACCACCTTTTCAAAAGGTTCTAGTGTGTACCATTTAGGTGCTGATGTAAGTTTAAGGTATGTAAGTGCACCCTTTAAGGTAAATAAGGTACAAATGCATTCCTTTTGAAAAGGTAACACCCCAGTGACAGCTTTTGTACCTTTTTTTCGGAGAGTGTATGTGTGCTTTGAGAGAAAATTTCTCTATGTAGGATACCAGTTTCGGTTAAAAAGATTTCCTGTTACCGTGTTCCCCATTGTGTGAGAGAAGAGATTTCTGGATAGTGGGTTGTGATTTACATTTACATTTATGCATTTGGCAGACGCTTTTATCCAAAGCGACTTACATTGCATTATACTATACATTTGTATCTGAGTATGTGCAATCCCTGGGATCGAACCCATGACCTTGGCATTGCTAGTGCCATGCTCTAACCACTGAGCTACAGGAAAGCATATATTTCTGATATGAATTTCACATGGCTTGTGCATGGTTGACATTTAATTTATTTAATTAATTCAAGTAACCATTATGCAAGTTTATATCTATTTCTGATTGTTATTCCCAGTTTGTTTGACTCAAACTGCATAACAAAACAGATTCTGGCTGAGTTGATTTTGAATTTCCAGGCAGGTTATGCATGTCAGAGCTCTCATAAAAGCACATCTTCACTTGGGCCCTGAAAGCACTTGTACTCCACCAGTGGAAATCAACTCAATGTCTTAGCAATTAGCCACAATCTATCTGATTAAGGGACACGTGCTGTGAATAGGAGGAGTAGTGTATTTTAGATCTTGTCGTGCTAATTAGGTTCCTCAGCCCTTAATGGCCATTTTGATAGATGAGAACTGAGCCGTCCTACACCTTGAATGTCAGTATGGCAGCTGAAGTCAAGCTTTTATCTGAATTAGTGTAACAGTAGAGGCTACAGGCACATCTAGACCTTCATTAGCAAGCCGACATACAAATACTCTCAATTAGCCTGGAAAGAGGACGAGACATGGCAAGTGAAGAAAAAAAAAGCCAACAGAGGAAGTTTGCGCTGCGGCCCTAGGGCTGATATTACTCCGGTGTAATTACGATCATTAGCTACATATTTACTTTTTTTTTGTTAATAAAGTTTTTTGTCATCAAATTTGTTTGCACTTTTGCAGGCTTTTACCTTTTTTTAATGTATTTCTAGAATTATCTTTTAATTCCAAAGAACTCCAAATCTTGTGTGCTGACACAATTGCCGGTGGAAATGAAGCTTCACTTATTTAAGTGCTTTATTTAATTAAGCTGCCATTTAGAGTGGCTGATTGTTCACATTATGCAGTAGTCATTCACCATAAAGGCTTTTAACAGTCTTTGTTTATTGTGTCCCTTATTACTAAACATAACAAGGTGTAAGATCATATTAGAGCATAACAGAGCTATAACAGCACCACTAAGGAGCACTGAGATAGGCTGATGTTTAAAAGCACCAATTGAAGTATATAATTTAATATAATAAAGTGGAGTTTTACTATTCTTCTGTGCATTATTATTAGGTTAAATGTGCCACATCAATTTTAGCCATGAGTAGCTTAAAAATCCAGAAAAGCTAATTTATATTATCATGAGCAATTCAGTTTCACAGCAATGCATATCAAGAGAAATGTCATATTGCCTTGGCTGTATTGCAAATTTGTACAAATAAGATTTAGATAAATTGAGGTATATAACAATAATTTGCAATTATAGCTTTGCAATGAAATTGCACCTTATTCGTTCATTGATTCAGTTGTTTGTTTGTTTTTTCATTCATTTAGTGTAGGAACCTTGATGCAATTGACAGTGATATGAAGAATTTTTCTGTATAATATAAATAATAAATATTTCCAAATTGCTTCCCTAATGTCTACTCCAATTTAAAAAGAGTTCTGTAAATTGAAAAGAATCTGTCAATAATTAGCAGTTTCTTTGGTCATTGTTAGTTAGTAAACTGCCTGCTTTATACTTTATAATAGCTACTAACCAACAAAATACTGAATCTTGCTGAATATTGAAGGTTTGACTCTTTAGGAGCCTAAATTGCTGAAATATTGGAACAGAGTGGCAAGGTCGTAGCACGACAAACCGGTACAGAAGTGTATGTCAATGCACTGTCCAATGTAACTCTTGGGTGCAATTTGCACTACCAGCAAAGGTATTCCTGCCCACCTCCCCCTGTACTTCCTGCAAATGAGAAAGAGATGTAGTCACTCCCCAACTGTGAGTGAGTGAGTGAGTGGCTGCAGAAATGAGAAATACTCCCAGTCGCCTCTCAGAGACGGACACAGCAGGCCACATGACATCACTTAACGAAAATGCATCGCCTGCCACAAAACAGAACAATTCAGTCACTGTTAGTTCCCCTGGCAAAACTCAAGAGGTTTACGTTAACATTTGTAGTAGTACTTTGAAGCTTTGTTTGGGATTAAAACAAGTGCTTTTGTTGTTTGTTTTCTGCTGTGTTTTTATGTTAGTCATTTTAGCAAGCATGTTTCAAGCAGCGTTTTGTATTTATATTATGTCTAATTTAAAATTTTACAATTAATGCATAGCTTTATATTAATATATAATATTTTAATTTATATAAATATGAAAGTAAATGTAAAGAAATTATGTAAACACTAATTCAAAAAGAGAAACAGTGATTTATCATATGTAAGATGTATTCTTAAGTGGTCTCAAAAAAGCAGCAAACAGCAATATGACCAAAGACACCAATGTCGAAAACGAAATCGCTACATTTACCAAAAGTGTTATTTTTTCAATGTTTAAATATATTCTCCTATACCAGTTTAATGTGCAATTAGGAGATTCTCCTACAAAGTATAAATGGCTCTGTGGCACTATCAAAACATTGCTCTGTTTGTTGAAAAGCCTGACCAGCCTGGAAAACCAACATTGCCTCGGCCAATGGCACGAGTTTAGGGTGGCACTATTGGCGAGTAGGAGGGGCTATTCAAACATATTTCTCCTCATGCCCTGTGTGGTGCAGAGCTTTCACCTTTAATAATAATATTAGCAACATACAGTTGTTTAACTGATAAAGAGGATTTGCATGTTACACATATTGTTACTATAATTAATTATTACATTAATAAGAAGAATGCTTCAAAAACAATGACACAATGTGCATGTTAATTAGAATTATTAAATACATGAACATGATAAAATGAAGTGTTACCAAAATGTATATAATGCACATACAGTACATACAGTAATTTAGTTGTTTTTTGTCATTTTTATTTTTATTTCTTTCTTCACCGTGTTTGTATATTTAAAAAAAAAAAAATGTTTTTTTGTTTTTTTGTCATTTATTAAATCAAGTTAAATTAAATGTTGCCTTGGCAAGTAGATTTAGTTTTATTTCAGGTAACATTTATTTTATTTCAAGTAACATTTTTTATTGTTTTAGATTTATGCAAATTTGCACAGGCTGTTAAATCATTGAAACATTGTTAACACTCGACTAGATTCATTCTTAATTGTATGCTTAATTTTATGCTTGATAGTTGACTGCCACGATGTAAACTGTCCAGGTCTCTATAATTTTCTTATGTGAATTATGTGAAAGGTGATCATTGTTAAGATGATCTTGTTTTTAGGGAGGATTGCTTAAGAATGTTATTAATGGGATGTCAGTTGCCGTATTTGTGTGTGACCCTGAAGTGCGTGCTGTTCAGGCAGAATGCTGAATTTTGTGTTCTGACATCCTTCAAACTCCCACAAGCTGCTCTATACGTATTCAAACACCTCCCCCTTTCTTTAAAGCACTCTCTTATTATTCTCCATCTATTTGATGTTATAATGACTTCTATAACAGCAGCTCTATATAAACATACATTCCAGACGTGTGTGTGTGTGTGTGTGTGTGTGTGCGTCTGTGAATTTGTGTGTTATGAGCTGACAGAGGGGTGTAACCTGATCCATGAGGTGCTCTTTCCGTGTGTAAATGAAAGCGGGGAGATTTTTTTTTTTTTTTTNTTTTTTTTTTCTCGGATTCAAGCTCAAACCATCATCCTGTTTGGTATGTGCCAGGTTGTTTCCTCTCATAAGAACTACAAGGTCACAGCAATTTCCCAAAGTCAGAACTGAGGTCACCAATACTCTACCCTTTTATATCATTTTCAGATGGCAAGAAAAACAGGGACGGATGGTTGGGGAATTGTAGGCAGGGAAATATATGAGAAAGTAGCAATCTGAGAGCATTATACTGAATGTAATTTTATTGAGAACTGAAATAGTTATTTACTATTAATATAAAATGACTATTCTGATTGGATGAGTAAAACAAAAATTAATTGGGTTACACTTTATTTTAAGGTATCATTGCAGTATAATTATACATTTCAGTACTGAGTAATATTAATTAGATACATGTATTTAGTGTTGTTGCGTGTAATTATGCCTAATTTATTGTTATTACTATAGTAACTACATGTGGCGTGTAAAAAGGACACTGTAAAATTGTTACCATTAATTGTTTGGTACAGTGTACTTACTGTGTTCATGTTGTATTGCAAAACACTGGATTGATTGCAGTAGCCAACTGCTATTGAGGTGAGATGGGTAATATTAGAGAAAGGTGAAAGGTTTCATTGTTTGGTTAGGTTTGAAGTGGAAATAAAGCAGTCAATCAAGTTAACATTATTTAGTAAATGGATTTCCACTCTAATCAAAAATTATATAACAAACTCAATAAAAGTAACCATTTAAACAATCACTGTTTGTGGATACCATAGAAGTGAATGAGAAGCTGAATCACCATAAACTGAATCATATTGTGCAATTATAAGGGAATCCGTGACTTCTCTTATAAAACAGCATTTGTTTATTTTAATTTTTTTGGTGTAAACTCTAAAAATAGATCAATCAGAAACTAATGTTTAAGAGCAAACATGTTGAAGATTAGCTGATGGGCTGTCAATTCATTAAATGATAAGCTATTTTCTCACAAAATTGGTTTATTCAGCATAGTGAAGCCTACATTGACATCCATTAAAAAAAAGAAGAAAAACGGCCTCTTGTCTCCTTCCCTGCATACCACAGCGTTAGTTTTTTCGGATAAGGTTGCAGGCTGTGACGTCACAGTTTATAGTAACGCAAGATGGTGGCTCCCTTGCTGCAAAAGCTATAACAAAATTTTGTTTTTCTTTTCTTTTAAATGGTTGCATGTATCATGTTTGTTGCATTATTTTTAATTAGAGTGGAAATCCGTTTACTAAATAATGTTGTGACGAGCAGGGCGGGCGAGAGCCGCTAGGGAACGGCGCGAGGCCTGGTCCTCTCTCGTCCTTCACTGTCGTCGCTCCTCCTTTTATGTTCCCGGAGCTCCTCCGTGAGGGACTCAAGGCCGGTGCGCCTCACAGGTGACGATCATTAACACTCGCGTCACCGGCCTCGCGCCGTTCCCTCACGGCTCTCGCCCGCC
>RJVU01035944.1:2403522-2418530 GCA_003731715.1 Anabarilius grahami
AGAAGGTGTGACTCAGATTGAATAAGAGCCAAATAAATTATTATTTTTTAATTATTTATTCCTAATTATTTCTTTTAAAATTACTTAATTTTAAGGGGGTTTTTTTTATTGGGACTTCATTTATATTTTGCACAGAACAAAGACAAAATTATTTAGATTTAAAAAAATAAAAACATATACACAGCACACAAATACCCACACATACTCATCATGTGTGTGTTGGTATCTAGTGTGTTCTGGTGATGTTGATAGTGGCTTATTGTGTGTACCAGGCTTCCAGCTGAGCCAATTTGTGACATAAAATCTACCACCACATAATTGTGGATCTGCATATGGAGCTTATGAGGCAAAATTCATTTCATTATTAGAAACACATTTTGCCAGGTGTGCTCTGAGCCGCACAAATAGAGTTGCACACACAAACACACACACACACACACACGCACGCACGTAACCTTGCCTTTTGTCTGTGGAGACACCCACACATTCTGAATTCTTCTCCATGTCAGGGCTGCTTTTGACACAAACACACAATCCACAGTTTACTCCATTACTGCTCTTAAATAGACTTTTTTAGGAAAATGACCTGTGATTATGATATATGGTAATATCGCTCATATCACCAGGGAGCATGTGTTCGTTAGCCCTTATATAATCTACAGATTAAACATGCTGATTGACTGTGGTTGCAACGAATGGACGACAAATGCATTTTTTTTTTTTTCATTGCTTATATCTATATAGCAGTTGGCTGATTGCAGATATAATGCAGGTATATTTAATTACAACACACAGACATACACAAAATGCATGAAATTGTATTATTATTAAAAAATTACAAAATATGAACTCAAAAAAAATTATTTAGAATGTTAATCGTCCAAGCAGGCATTATCTGATTCCATCAATATCAAAGATGCTAAATATATCGATATTTCTAAATATATAAATTCTATAATCATTCAATCAGATTAAAAAATAAAAATAAAACATGTTTATACATTTATATTGTTTCTTTAACATGTTCAGAAATTCAGTTTAAAATGAACATAATTTCATTTGGTATAATTCTTTCCATCAGTAACAAAAGGCAGTCATCATTTTCCAGAATTATTTAAGATTTTATTTAAAAATCTTTCTGATACTGTCCCATAATGAACAGGATGTTGTTTATGTACATTCATTCACATGTGTGTGTGTGTGTGTGTGTGTGTGTGTGTGTGTGTGTGTGTGTGTGTGTGTGTGTGTGTGTGTGNAGAATGTACAGTTTGTACAGAATAAAAACCATTGCGCCTATGGAATGTCCTCACTAAGATAGCAAAACAAACCTGTGCGTGTGTGTGTGTGTTTTTGTGATTTTTGAGGACACAAATTTGTATAATGACATGGATATTACACTGGTATTACGAAATAAACATGAAATATGAGGACATTTCATGAGTCCACATATTTAAAATAGCTTTAAAAACATACTAAACAATGTTTTATTAAAAATGTTTTGTTATGGGTAGGTTTAGGGGTAGTGTAGGGGGATAGAATGTACAGATTGTACAGTACCAATACCATTACGCCTATGGAATGTCCTTACTTTGATAGCAAAACAAACGTGTGTGTGTGTGTGTGTTTGGGAGGAGATGTATAAAGAGGAACAGAGAGTTTACAAGAGATTTCGCTAGTCACCACTGCAACAGGGGTGCGGAAATCAGGAGAGGTGGTAGGATGGATACATTATTAAGTATGGCTTCATCACTTTCTCTCCGTATCTCGGGGACTTATTATTCCCAGCTTTTTTTTTTCTTGCTTTTTTTTAATGCATAAGAAGGGATAGGACGAAGATGATCAGGGTATGATTTATGGAACCATTGCAGAGAACACCACCATCTGGTTTAAACTAGTACTACATGATGTCAAAACGTGTGAATAGCCCGATCACACACATGCACGCTAGCACTGCATCACAGGGCACAGCGGTCCCTCGTCCACACACATCCAGCTCGAGGTGGATGGATTAAGCCTGGATTGTGATCTTAGCTGTGTTTGGGATTTGGGCATTCAGTTTGTCACCTACAGTTGAGCATGCAGGTCATCCATAAAGATTACCAAGCAAGATATCAGTGCAAACTCTTTATTTATTTATTTTGGTCACTGTCTTGGTAAAAGTAAAATTATATTCAAGATATTCACTATATGGCTCAGAGGTTTGTTCCAATCCCTGAACGTAAATATTAGATTTTGGCTCATACTGCCCCACTCTGTTGTGTTTATGACATGAATGATACCTCAAATCATGCGGCTTGCTGAGGAGAGGTGTTCTAGTGGACTTACGATCTCCATCTGGCGAAAATATGATGAACGGGTGGGGAAAAAAATGAGTGAAAGAGACACCCAAGCCAGATCTGGAGACCAGAAAATCATAAAGACATGGAGGTAGATTTGGACCTGTAAGCAACCACCTAGCAACTACCCAGAACACCTCAGCAACCACATAGCAGTGCCCTGACAATACTTCACAGCCAAGCACAACAGGAGAAATCCAGATTCCTGTATAACATGATGATGATTCATCCTGACCTCTTTTTCTGATTTTTTTAAACTTCAGATGAGAGTTCCAGTTAGCCATGGTGTTTATAGGCTGGGTGGAGTGGATGGGTCCGGGTGGAGTTTGTGGGGTGGGATGCGTTTGGGGTTTCAGAGCCAGAGTTAATGCGGTGGATGGAATTGTGGGGTTTTCTGTGACCTCATTGAGCATTAGTGATGCCTACACCTGTTTCCGGTCTGTGTGTTTACACTGGGAATGTCTCATTTTATATATCATTTACAGAGAATTGACGAAATATTACCGCAAAGATTTTCAGCCATCGGGCCAATAAAATGGTTCTGGGTGGGTAACTGCATTAAATTGTCTTCGGGTGGGTCATGTAGCTTAGCGGTTAAAGATCTGGGCCAGTAATTGAAAGGTTCTAGGTTTAAACCCCAGTAGGTTTTTTTTTTTTTTTTTNTTTCTCCATGAGCTATTACCATTGTGCCCTTGAGTAAAGCACTTAACCTTGGGTTATATCAGGAGACTGTTCCTGTAATAATATATATGAAATTAATTAGTAAATCTTAATTTTTAATTTTTTTAATTTTTTTGGCTCTATGTGTCATTTTACCAGTTGTGAAAAGTGTGCAACTGAAAATGTCAGCATTTCTTACTACTAATCATATCATGTTTTCAAAAATATTGATTCATCAAAATATTGCATTGTTGTTTTTTCCCCTAACAAGTAACAATGTAAAAAATAGGGATTTAAAATATATATATATATATATATTGTATCACACACACAGCATTACAACCAATAATAAAGGCAATAATAAAAGACATTCTTCATTTTAGAAGAATTGGTTTATTCAGATGGTTCTTTTGTATGAATGTATGATTTAGTGGTTCATTTTACTCATCACTCATCCCTCAATACTGTGTGGCATTTTATGACTTTTTCTGTAGTAAAATAAAAGTTTAGTTAAATGCTGCTGTTTATCACTGTATTTATTGTATGTGTCGTATTTAGTAAATTTATCAGTTCAAATTATTGTTTTTGTGCCAAATAAATAATTTTGATCTTAATATTGTATAATATTTTATATCTTGCTGTTTTGTTGGTAGCTAACTACCTTTATAAATAGTTTGACTGTAGTTTAAGCTGCAGTCCGTAAGTTTTGCCTCTTTGTCGCCATCTCTGTTTGAAACCTGCAATTGCAGTTATTTGCAGAATTATCATCTTTATGTGAGTTGTGCCTCGGCACGACTCCTCAGCGTGGATGAATCTAATGTTTGCTGTCAGTCACCGCATCGGTGTGAATACTGTACTTCGGAAACACAGACTGTAGTCTTGAAGCATGACCAAAGTAAGAATTTTCACCGGAAAATGTCATCTGAACAAGTAAGTAACATGTCTATCACTTTTGCTCTGGCCAACTGAGGGAAAAAAAAAGCTAATAAAAAAGCATTACAATAAATCGCGCTGCCAATGGTGATTAAATCTAACGATCGCATAGCTCGGATCACCTCAAACCAATTATTTGCAAATCATTATTAATGTTATACTTCGTTCTCAAATTATTCATGTTAACAACATCAGCATTGCGTGACTATGTGTATTTAGTGTGTATTAGCGTTACCTGTACATTTCAATTTCTGTACAGTCTAATCTGTAACGTTAATTTGTCATACCATACAACCCGCCATCAAAATGATAAGTTTAAGTTAATTATTGCAGCAGCTGTGAGAAAAGGCTATAAATTATCCGCCTCACATGTGATATAGCCTAGTTAGCTGGGACTCGTTCTTTATGTAAACAGACATGACGTAATGACGCAAAGACAAATGACGACATGGGGATAGTTTTGAACACTGGTTCAAAACTTGATTTTGGATCAATTTTATCCCAAAAAAATTATGGGCAGCAGCTTTAACTACTTTAAATTATCAGTAGTTTGTACCTTTGTAGTCTGCAGTTTTAGAGCAGTTGTTCATATATATATAAATATAATAAAGTACATTTCTATTATTTGGCTTTGGGGTTTTGAAACTTTGCTATAGTTCTTTCCATCCAGGTGGCCCGTGATTCAAGCGTCGTCTGATCTGATTCTCTCAGCACAGGTGGGGTTACGGCATAGACAGCAGACCACAGTGGAATGCTGGTGGCTTGAAATGTTTCCCTCCTGGCCGACTAATTTGCAGGTCTAGTGGCAGTCTGATGCTATAGGAACTGGGCCATTTACACAAAGGTTGCCTGTTCTGTCGTAAGTGATCCATGAACCGGAGAGTTACTGAGATTACAGTCCTGTTCTATCAGCATTGTGCCCTTGAGCAAGACAGAGAATGCCTGAGAACTGACTGCCCTGAGGGAAACATGTTTTAGATCTTTCTGGACCAGAATCATATGCAAAAATGCTAATTATTTTCTGATATAATTTACT
The DNA here is from genome assembly GCA_003731715.1 of Anabarilius grahami. NCBI lineage: Eukaryota > Metazoa > Chordata > Actinopteri > Cypriniformes > Xenocyprididae > Anabarilius > Anabarilius grahami. Next base: position 2,408,488 of record RJVU01035944.1, read on the forward strand.
GTTTTTAACATTTTATGTATGTATGTATGTATTTTTCTCCTGCTTGAAGAATACATTAAAACAGTTGTGGAAACTTTTTTTATGCTACTTTTCAAATGCCCTTTTTTTTTTGTGTAATTTTATTGTTTAGCCTTGCCCTAGTCCCAAACTTTCAAACGTAAAATATCAAAATCCATCATAAAAATACTACTTTACATTATTAAATCTATTGAAAGCAGCTTGCTTAAAATATGTCAGTGCCATTGTTTTGTCTCATGCACACCAGTAATGTGTCTTTTTTAAATTAATTTTTTTAGGCACGTTTATAAAACCAACTTAAATGTCCTAATTGAACTAAGGTCTAATCCTAGTTTAATCTAAGCCCTGTTTGTGAAACCACGCCGTAAAGTGTGAAAATAAATGTTAATTGTATTTTAAGATTTTTTTTATGATTCATAAAATGCTAGCCATAAAAATTAGCCTTGGAAAGTCTTAGAAAGATAGAAATGGACTATTTATTCCTAAATGTTTAAAACGTTGAGATTTTAAACTACATTTGAGATGTGGTGGAAATTATTTGTTCATGATGGTTTAGAAAAAAAAAAAAGAAAATACAAAATGGCAGAATTCTCTTGTGAGTGTCCACTGTTTGACATAGCAGGCAAATGAAATAAACTTGTGAGAGTGTGAAAAGTGGGTTTTAAGAAAGTTTATTTTCTAAAGGTCCACAGGGCCAAAGGTGTCCATAGTTGAAGAAACACCCATTCACTCTTCTTTTTTTTTTTAAATAAAGATCAAATAAAGACAGGCATAAATTAAGAGGTGAAGATCAAGGAATTTGAGATATAAAGTTTAAACGACTGACATGTTCTGTCAGCTTGACTAAATTCTCGTTACACGAGTCCCAATTCCAGTTGTTTTTCATCCCTTTGATTTTTTCATTTTTTTTTTCTTTTTCATGGATCCTGCCAACTGCTCTCTGAATGTCTGGTGGGCTGCTGTGTCTGATTGCTGGATGACAGCTTAACTATTTCTTCAGTTCGGCCGGTCCATTGGGAATGCTAAGGACCATGAGCACTCCATGATTTTGGAAGTGAACAAAAACTTTCCTTGTGAGCCTGGAAAATGTTTATCATCACAGTCAAAGGCTTTGCTCCCAGTCATGGCGCTCTGTCGCTGATGGAGAAGGTAGTTTGGTATGAAGGAGACAGCTGTAAAGTCTCTTTTAAGAGGAAGCTGTTGTGGGCTACCTCACACCTGTAACATGTCACTCAAGGACTGTCAACACAAATAACGCTCATTAATCATGTTTATAAAACCATTAATCTCACGGCTGGGTGGATAAAATGTGTTTTTCCTCTGGTAAGTTGAGTAGCTTGATCTGTGTTAATGTATCTCTTAATGATTTTTTAAATTCATCTTGGAGGCCCTGGATAATGGGATATTTCATTAACGTCAAATATAGTCGTGACATTTCATTTATTCTTTATTTATACTGAAATTTAAAACTTCAAGCATCACAGTTGACGTTCTGACATAAGAGAACTAGAGTTTTGAGGCATTTTATCTTCATATGTCATCAGCCAACAGACGCTCAGTGCCAAATTTCACAGCTGATAAGATTTATTCACCGAAAGATTATTATTCAATGGATAAGAGCTGAAGTTATGCATATCATGATAGAGAAGTGAATAAGCCATGACAGTGGGGTGATAATAAAATGCAATCAAACACCATGATTTAAAACATGAGTATCTCAGAAATTACTAAAGAGCATGTTGCAATGTTCCTGCAGAGACTGTGTAATGCAATAAATTATTAGGAAGACTGGGGTTAGATGTCATGCTTTTTACTCAAGTGAATATTTCTCAGGATGGCTTTGGTTTTAAAACATGGTGCCTTTATATAGTTTTTATCATAATAAAAAAGAAAAGAAAAACTGATTCCACATGTTTTGTGATGTTGCCAAACCTGCAGTTATTAATAAATAATACATTTGAATTGAACATAAGCTCACCAAATAAGCTAAGCTCATTTATTTGAAATAGAAGTTTTTTGAAATATTACAAATGTATTGAATGTCAATTGAACGTGTCCTTGCTGAATAAAAGTATTAATTTCTTATACATATTAAGCAGGAAAAAAAATGTTTTCAACATTGATAATAATGAGAAATGTTTCAAATCAGCATATTAGACTGATTTCTGAAGGATCATGTGACACTTAAGACAAGAGTAACAGTTATTTCGAATTGTAATAATATTTAATATCATTACTGGTTTATTGTAGTTTTCATCAAATAAATGCAGCATAAAAATGATCAAAAACATGAAAAATCTTAATTATTCTCAAATCTACTTTTGACCGGTATATAAGCAGTCAGAGACATATATTTGTCATTGTATATCTGACTGGCTGATCTTGGGTTAGTTTTTTCACCCCTGGCAACAAATGAGGTTAACTCCTCCACTTCCCTTGGATATTGTGTCTTGCCTGTGCGAAATGTGTGGCCGAGTGACGGGGAAGAGTAATATTCCTCTGCCTGGATAAATATTTCCCTTCATAATTCAAACCTTATCTCCTGGAGACTCCTGTAAAACAGGAACATCTGCTCTGAAAACCGTCTTGTTTCTCGACGAATAAAGGCTCTGGGTGTTTTCCAGCATTGTTGTTTATCCTTCAGGATCAAATGAGCGACGCAATGCTTTAAACATCAATCAGAACGCTGGTTAATCACTCATAAACATCTTTGTTGTTGCACTCGGTTGCTAGGAATCTGTCGCCTAATATTCACAGGCTTTGCTGGCCATTTTAAGCCAGTGAAGTACAACGTAATTCTAATGCTTTGTTGAGATTTGATTAGACCTTGTAAACCTTACGTTCCTCATTCACAACAAGATGTTGGTGGCCTATTCTCAACCAGAAGACTTTGCTGGAATAACAAATATGGCAGTATGGCTCCTTTCACATGCTGGCTCGCGTTGACCCTTCCCAGGACCCACGGAGGCAGGCAGGAAGCCAGCTCAAAGTGAGCCGCTCCTCGCTGCTCAGGTGACCAGGAAATAGCTGGTCAGTGTTTGTGACCATCTGTCCACTGTAGTGGTGGTGAAAAACAGCAGGGCAGCAGGGCTACATAATGAGCACAGTGTTCACATCATTTGGGTTGATGTTACTTGGCAGCCCTAGACCCGGATGCTTCAGGAAAAGCTGCAAACTGGAACATTTCAATCAAACGGGAGAGTAACACTGGGCTTAATTTTAAACTGTTTGTAATATGCTTTACCAGTGACACTTCAGAACTATTCTGAAGTATAAATACACTACCGGTAAAAAGTTTGGAGAAGATTTTTGCTCAAGTCTCATGCTCACCAAGGCTGCAATTTATTTGCTCAAACATGCAGTAAAAACAATTACTCCAGTCCTCAGCATCACATGATTCTTCATTCTAATATGCTTATTTGGTGCATCAGTTATTATTGATGATCAGTTATTAAAAATGGTTCTTATCAGTCTTCAAAACAGTTTTTGCTGCATTATATTTCTGTGGAATCTGAAAAAAAAAGAGAAAAATAAATATTTTGTCACAATATAATTGTCTTTACTATCTTTTAATTCAAAATTGAATGAAAGAGAAGAAAGAAATATTTCTTGAGCACCAAATCATCATATTAGAATGATTTCTGAAGGATCGTGTGACACTGAAGACTGGAGTAATGATGCTGAAAATTCAGCTTTGTACAATTACATTTCCTATTCAAATAGAAAGCAGTTGTTTTAAATTGTAACAATATTTCACAATATCCCTGTTTTTATTGATCAAATGAATGCAGCCTTGGTGAGCAGAAGAAATCTTATTCCAAACCTTCAAGATATATATTAATCAGTTCTCTCATCATTTACCCACATATTTCGGTCTCATGCAAATATATCGTATGGCATCTAAAAACTATGAATATACCCATTTGGTTAACATTCATAAAATGAAAATTGACCCTATTTATTTTCACAATGTATGCTCCTAGTCTTATTATGATTCATCTGTGCATGATATTCCAAAGAAAAAACAATTCACTGTATAACTTTTAATAAAAAAATAAAATAACTTCCTTTCCACTGACATTATTGCAGCCAGGCCATGCAGCCAAATGACTATTTAGGCATTCATTATTATTATAATTGGTCTGGCTCCATTCTGGTACTTTCAAGATCCAATCAGTTCTCTCTGAAGCCTTTTTTATTTTTTTTGAATATCCTGTTTCACTTGGAAGTACACCATATTATGGAACTGAAATTGTTTACAAACAGCAATCTACATTGACGTAGTTTTTTTTTTTTCTTCTTCTTTTGAGCTTCATAGCTCCTGGCTATAACATGCTTTAATGGAACTTATTCAAGTTAGATGCCTTATTTAATTTCACATGCATTGAAAAAAAGACTGTGGAAGATGGATTTAGCAGTCTTAGATCATTTTTAATTTTCGCACTACTTTTTATTAGATGGATGGAAGGATGGATGGATGGACGGACGAACAAATATACATACATACATTTTATGGGAAAGAGCTGCATAAACATTTTTGCAGCATCTCCTTTTGTCTTCAACAGAGAAATGTTATACAAACTTCATGGAATGACATCAGGGTGTGTAAATAAAGATAGAATTTTCCTTTTTGGCCGAACTAACCCTGTAAGTAATTATTAATGGGCATGCTCATAGATTAGCAGCATACTAGTACAAGCACGTCAGCAGGCCTTTTGGCCCCGGAATTCACAAAGTGAGTATTATGATGATTTATTACGCTTGCCATCAGTTATATAAGGTCAGTTGTTGTACACTTACAGATTCTTACTCTATAATTTTCCCAACTGCCATTCTTAACAATTCACTAAGCTCTGGGAAAAAAAAAACAAAAAAAAAACAATCCAGTGTCCGTAGAGGTCAGATGGTGGACGTGAGGACAGAGGAGGGAAATGTTTTTCATTTCACTTTAACAGAGCTTGAACTGCACTCTATCTTGTGTTGAAATCTCTCTCTCTCACTCATGACCTATCAACATCCCTTGCTCCCACAACATCCCCAGGACATCTTGTGTTCGGGCTTAGCTGAATCTAGCGTATCTACAAACAGCCTGTTTACAGGAGGGTCGTTTGTTTTCAGAGCTTGTAGGAGGCACGAGTCAGCAGTGGTCAAAGGAACATGAATCAGTTCAGTGCTGAATGTCCATAGAAAGTTACAGTGCTGCATTTTCATACTTTTTTTTTTTTTTTCATATGAGCTTCCTCTGTGGTTGATAATTTTCTCATTCTCTCATTGCCTTGACTTGTCATGCCATGAAGATGTTTGAAGCTTTTTCTTAGAATTGTACAAAATACAGTTATCAGCACTGGAAGCAGAATTGCATGTCCGCATGTCCTTCCAAACAAGTCAAAGCACTTTATACAGTACAGATTGTTTCAAAGTAGCTTTGCAGTAATAAACAGGAAAATAACATGTTAATGTTGAAAAATTAAGCAATTATGAAACAAAATCAATGTCAGCTGTAAAGCAACTCTACAAAAGACAATAGTTTCATTATTCAGCTCAAGTCAGTTCATTGTTGATTCAGTTCAATAACAGTGTCAATGTTGATTCATTGATTATGAAATGAATTCAAGTCATCTATAAACATCTATATAGAATGTAATTGTTTCATTATTCAGCTCAAGTTCAGTGTTGGTTCAATTCACTTCTGTAACTGTGGTAATGTTGCAAAGTTCATCAATTATGATACTATAGTTTTGCTTTATACAATACAGATTGTTTCAAAGCAGATTTACAGTAATAAACAGGAAAATAACATGGTAATGTTGAAATTTAAATATGAAACAGAATCAGTGTCAGCTGTAAAGCAGCTCTAGTGCCAGCAAGAAAATTAACACTTTCAATGCCCAGAAAGCTACTAAAGACATATTTAAAACAGTCCATGTGTCTACAGTGGTTCAATCTTAATGTTATGAAGCAACGAGAATACGTTTTGTGCGCCAATTTTTTTTAAAAAAAATTTAAATAACGACTTTTCAACAATTTCTAGTGTTTCAAAACACTGCTTTGAAGCTTTATAAATCTTTTGTTTCGAATCAGTGGTTCGGATCGCGTATCAAACTGCCAAAGTCACGTGAACTATTGAAATTACGAAACACTTATGATGTTATGAAGCCTCGTTTACTGAAATCACGTGACTTTGGCGATCCGAACCACTGATTCGAAACAAAAGATTCATAAAGCACACAAAAAAATGTTTTTGCCACACAAAAAGTATTCTTGTTGCTTTATAATATTAAGGTTGAGCCACTGTAGTCACACGAACTGTAGTAAATATGTTTTTAGAACCTTTCTGGGCAATAAATGACAATTTTCTTTTAAACTGCACCTTTTCAAACAAACACACAACGCTTACGTAGAATTAATATAGACAGAATGGTCCTGGAGAGTTGAAAATATATTTAATTACAAAGAACACATTTTTAAGGCAAATTTTTTTCATAGCATTTTTATATTTAGTTTACATTATGTCATGTGGGAATGTAAAAGTTAGGAGTTGTAATGTAAAGATTCCGTATTGATACTATGCAACAGTCAAAAACAAGGATGGAGAAGTTTTTGGAGCTAAACAGGCAGGAACTCTTCACGTGGAGAGACACACAGCTCGATGGCGGCATGAAGGTAATGGGGGCAGAGGGAGCATTGGCAGGAGTGAGAGCCAGGAACGGTGTTTCGAACTGAATTCTTGCAGATATTGGCAGTCAGTGAAGAGACCTGAGAACGGTAATGTGAGAGAATTTCTGGAGGTTGAAAACAAACAGTATTTTGAAAGCCCTCGAGGGGGTGTGTGGCAGATGCTGGTTGTCCGGCAATGAAAGAGTTTCCAGAAAAGATTGGAGCCTGGAGCTCGGTAGAGTAGGTGTTGAGGATGGGCCTTATAGTCCTTATGCTGTGGAGAATGAGGTGGCAGGACCTGGCAGTTGTCATAATATGGTCCACAAAACAGAGTTGGCCACAAGAGATTCAACTTGAGGTGATGCCAAAAAAAAAGTACCTGATGTATGTGAGACCACATACATATACTTTTTATATCATACACACAGATGGGCTACAAATGAAAGGAAAAATAACAACATAAAGTGACTTGGTAAGGTTTTGGGCCACCACATGCTGCCAGAACCGCTTCAGTTCACTTTGGCATTGATTCTACAGACACTGGAACTCAACTGGAGAGATGAAACCATTTGTCCAAATAAATAACTAAAATAAATAAAAATCCCTCATTTGCTGTTTTGATGATGATTGTGGGGAGCGCTGTCTAACACATCGATCCAAAATCTCCCATTGATGTTCACATTTTTTGTTCATTCCTGTAGCTCAAACAGTTGAGCATAGTGCTATCAACAACAAAGTCATGGGTTGAATTCCCAGGGAATGCATGAACTGAAAAAGCCTTAATACCTTGAATGCGATGTAAGTCATTTTGGATAAAAGCATCTGCCGAATGCAGTAAAATGTAAATGGGTTGAGATCTGGTGACTGTGAAGGCCATATAGCACACGATTCACTTTATTTTCATCATACTCATCAAACCATTCAGTGACCTCTCGTGTGCTATGCACGGCACCATTGTCATCCTAAGAGACTACTCTTATTAGGATAGAAATATCTTATAATAGGATAAAGGTGATCACTCAGAACAGGATTTCCCACACTGAGGATTGAGAAGGGAACTGCAGATGGTTAATGAGTCTGGGTCTGTGTTGTATAAGCTAACAATTAAGTAAATCTAAAAAAAAGAAGAAGAATGTAAATACAAATAAAAATAAGACATAGTAAATATTTAAAGGAAAAAGTGTTGGCAAAAATGTAGAATTATTTACATGTATATGTATATGAGACATGAAATGTGGTTTTTGGTTTCATAAAATATGTTCAAACATAAAATGCCTGAAGATTTGTAGCTTAATTTTGTTTCAAGAGTTTGAACTCTTGACATCATTCAGTTCTGTGCCACAGGAAATGCTCCTGTCTCTGAATACATTTTTGGAAATCATGGAAAACCTGGGAGCATAAGAGGATTTTGAAAATGTGACTTGCAGGCCTGGAAATGAAATATGAATACACTTTTTTTGTTCAGCTCTAAATTATTTAATTGATGAGAAATTGTGTAACACTTTATAATAAATATACAATAATAAAGTACTTACAAGTCATTTGTAAACTATTAGTTTATAGTTAATTCTTAATTAATATATTGTAGTCTCTACATTGTTAATATATTAATATGCTATATGTAAATAATGAGTTCCTCATTCATTGTCACTGCAATTAACCAAATTATTGCTGTTTAATAAGCTCATATGTAAAGAGCTACATAATGTTTTTTATGCGTTGTGAACAACTTATTAACCTTAAATAGTTCTCACTTTAGATTAGGTCATGGAAAATGTAATGAATTATGCACTATAAACCAACCTTTATTGGACATTAATCGCATTAGTATTAAGTGTTCCTTATATGTGATGGGTAGGTTTAGGGGTAGGGTGAGTGTAGGGCGATAGAATATACAGTTTGTACAGTATAAAAAATATTACGCATGGAGAGTCCCTGTAAACCATATGCCAACACACGTGGCATATGTGTGTGTGTGCATGCTTAATGTATTTGTAAACATTTTAAGGAACATTAAATATGAGTGCAATTAATGCCCAATAATGGTTGGTTTAAAGCACTAAATTAATAGCATTTTCCCATTTTCCGTGACCTAATCTAAAGTGAGAACCTAATAACCAATAACAATTCCTTTACTACGAGCTAATTAAACTATATCTGTAACTGTATTTTGTAACTATAATTGTGTTAATTACAGTGACAATGAATGTAGAACTCACTATTTGTATATAGCCTATGTTAACAATGTAGAGAGTACAATATATGAATAAACTATAAACTAATAGTCTGTTAATAATTTGTAAGTACTTTATTACTGTATACTTATTATAAAGTGTTACCAGAAATGGCTCTTTTGTAAGTGTAATCTCTACAGAATATCTTCATATCCTCATCTAATACCTCATCACAAACAAATAAAAAAGTCATGCATTTAATATGTTAAACAAAATGTGTGGGAATATAACATACAGTGGGTACGGAAAGTATTCAGACCCCCTTACATTTTTCACTCTTTGTTATATTGCAGCCATTTGCTAAAACCATTTAAGTTATTTTTTTTCCTCATTCCGCAAGGAACACACAGCACCCCATATTGACAGAAAAACACAGAATTGTTGACATTTTTGCAGATTTATTAAAAAAGAAAAACTGAAATATCACATGGTCCTAAGTATTCAGACCCTTTGCTGTGACACTCATATATTGAACTCAGGTGCTGTCCATTTCTTCTGATCATCCTTGAGATGGTTCTACACCTTCATTTGAGTCCAGCTGTGTTTGATTATACTGATTGGACTTGATTAGGAAAGCCACACACCTGTCTATATAAGACCTTACAGCTCACAGTGCATGTCAGAGCAAATGAGAATCATGAGGTCAAAGGAACTGCCTGAAGAGCTCAGAGACAGAATTGTGGCAAGGCACAGATCTGGCCAAGGTTACAAAAAAAATTCTGCTGCACTTAAGGTTCCTAAGAGCTCAGTGGCCTCCATAATCCTTAAATGGAAGATGTTTGGGACGACCAGAACCCTTCCTAGAGCTGGCCGTCCGGCCAAACTGTGCTATCGGGGGAGAAGAGCCTTGGTGTGAGAGGTAAAGAAGAACCCAAAGATCACTGTGGCTGAGCTCCAGAGATGCAGTCGGGAGATGGGAGAAAGTTGCAGAAAGTCAACCATCACTGCAGCCCTCCACCAGTCGGGGCTTTATGGCAGAGTGGCCCGACGGAAGCCTCTCCTCAGTGCAAGACCCATGAAAGCCCGCATGGAGTTGCTAAAAAACACCTGAAGGACTCCAAGATGGTGAGAAATAAGATTCTCTGGTCTGATGAGACCAAGATAGAACTTTTTGGCCTTAATTCTAAGCAGTAT
>RJVU01035944.1:2419659-2440937 GCA_003731715.1 Anabarilius grahami
ATGGATGATCTAGTTGACTCGATCTCTGCTGATACTTCAGGGCTGCGTTGTGGTCGTGTCCAGTTGAGGATCGTATTCATCACGCCGGTATGGACGGTTTGTTGAGGAAACTGTGGCACTGGCTGTCGTGTTGATGATGTCTTCACAATGGAAGATCTAGTCGACTCGATCTCTGCTGATACTTCAGAACGCGTTGTGGTCGTGTCATGGCGCCGGTCCTTGGTCTCAGCTGGATACGGCCCGGATCCGGTTGACTACGGTAAACCTCGGAATAAACAGAAAGACTAATATTAGCGTAGATGCCATTCTTTTTCTGATGTAACGAGTTCATCTGGTGTTATAGGAAGTGTTCCCGGTTCTGGCTGACCTAATTTATGCAGCCTAATAATCCTTTAACGGATTTGAAAATATAAATTGATAATGTGTTATGTGTATGGCAGGTTAAAGAGATGCTTTTTTAGTCTAGATTTAAACTGACAGAGTGTGTCTGCATCCCGAACAATGCTAGGAAGATTGTTCCAGAGTTTAGGTGCTAAATAATAGAAGGATCTACTGCCTGCTGTTGATTTTGATATTCTAGGTATTATCAGCTGACCTGAATTCTGAGATTGCAATTGACGTCAAGGACTATAATGCTTTAAGAGCTCGCTCAGGTAATGGGGAGCTAAACCGTTTAGTGCTTTGTAAGTAATTAGCAAGATTTTAAAATCTATACGATGTTTAACAGGAAGCCAATGCAGTGATGACAGAACTGGGCTCATATGGTCATACTTCCTAGTTCTAGTAAGAACTCTAGCTGCTGCATTTTGTACGAGCTGTAGTTTATTTATCAAGCGGGAGGAACAACCACCCAGTAGAGCGTTACAGTAATCTTCTACAATCATTCCGATTCCCAAGAAGCCCTGTCCATCCGAGCTAAACCATTATCGACCCGTTGCACTTACTTCAATAATAATGAAGTGCATGGAAAAGTTAATTCTCAACACTATTCTTCCAGCAGTCAGACCTCTGCTGGATCCATTTTTGCATATAGGGCCAGGCGGGGAACAGAGGATGCCGTGGCATGTCTCCTCCACCCCCTCCTACAACATCTGGAATTGCCTGGAACCTTTGCATCCATCCTGTTCATTGATTTCAGCTCAGCTTTTAATACAATACAACGGCACCAACTGATTAAAAAGCTTCAATTTCTTAACTTATCTCCACTTCTCATTCACTGGATTCACAACTTTCTTAGTAATAGACTACAGGCTGTTAGAGTGGGCTCAGTCCCCTCCTCCATTATAGTTACCAACACCGGAGTCCCCCAGGGGTGTGTGCTTAGCCCCGTTCTCTATACCCTGTATACGAACGATTGTACTAGCTCATCTTCTGTCACCACATATTTTAAATATTCAGACGACACTGCCATTCTGGCCTTACTCACAGATAATAACTCCATTACTGCTTACCGTCAGTCGGTCACTCACTTTACCAAGTGGTGCTTCGAAAATAATCTGGAGCTGAATGTGGATAAGACCAAGGAGTTATTAATTTACACCCACCCACATATCCCGGATCTGGCCCCCATCATCATACATGACAAAAAAGTGGAACGTGTCAATTATTTTAAATATCTCGGACTCACATTAGATAATAAACTCAACTTTGAACAACATGTCAGAGATATATATAAACGTTCCCAACAGAGACTCCATATTCTTCGCAAGCTTCATGCCCTTACTGTCAACCCACATCTTCTGTTACTGTTGTACACTAGCATCATCCAACCCATCCTCCTCTACTGTTCCCCTTGTTACTTCAACATGCTTTCCATCACTAATAGAAATAAGCTCATTAAAGTCACATGTACAGCATCCACAATTATCAGTTTACCCATTACGGATCTCTCTCTTCTTAACAGCAAAGCTGTTACACGCATGGCTCAGACAGTCAGTAGAGACTTGGACCACCCTCTCCACATTTACTTTTTTCTGCTGCCCTCAGGCCGCAGATACAGAACTTTAAGGTGGAGGCGGGCACGCTTCAGTAAAAGCTTTGTCCCTTCTGCCATTGCTGCTTTAAACAATTTGTAACCTGAACAGATCCTGCATGCGTTGTCTTTTTGTATATTGTTATTATTGTCCTTATTTTTGTGTATTGACAGAGTTTGTGAAAGCAAATTTCCCTTGGGGGACAATAAAGGGTCTATCTATCTATCTATATCTCTATCTAGCCTTGAGGTCATGAACGCATGAACTAACTGTTCTGCATTTTTCATTGAGAGCATATGTCGTAGTTTATATATATTTTTAAGATGGAAGAATGCGGTTTTACAGATGCTAGTAACATGGCCTTCAAAGGAAAGATTGGTATCAAAGAGCACACCCAGGTTCCTAGCTGACGACGAAGACTTAACAGAGCAGCCGTCAAGTGTTAGACAGTATTCTAGGTTATTGCGTGAGGAAGTTTTCGGTCCAAAATTTAGAATCTCTGTTTTTTCTGAATTTTATCATCAGATACAACCACGATCTGATGATAAGAGCAAATCATTAGTAATTCTAATGAGAGCAGTCTCAGTACTATGGTATGGTCTAAATCCTGACTGGAAATCCTCACAGATACTATTTCTTTCTAAAAAGGAAGATAGTTGTGATGAAACTGCCTTTTCTAGTATTTTTGACAGAAAAGTGAGATTTGAAATCGGCCTGTAATTGACTAATTCTCTCGGATCAAGTTGTGGTTTTTTAATAAGAGGTTTAATAACAGCCAGCTTAAAAGTTTTGGTACGTATCCTAGTGATAAAGATGAATTAACAATATTAAGAAGAGGATCTATGACCTCTGGAAGCATCTCTTTCAATAGCTTAGTCGGTATAGGGTCTAACATACATGTTGTTGATTTTGATGATTTAACAAGTTTAGACAATTCTTCCTCTCCTAAAGCAGTAAATGAATTGAATTTTTCTTCAGGGACACTACAATGCACTGTCTGACACGATACTGTAGTAGACGGTTGCATGGTTATAATTTTTTCTCTAATATTATCAATCTTGCAAGTAAAGAAGCTCATAAAGTCATTACCGCTGTGCTCTTTGGAAACATCAGAAGTTGAAGCTTTATTTCTTGTTAATTTAGCCACTGTATCAAATAAATACCTAGGGTTGTGTTTATTTTCTTCTAAAAGTTTTGAAAAATAGGCAGATCTAGCAGTATTTAAGGCCTTTCTGAACTCAATCATTCTCTCTCTTCACGAAATGCGAAATACTTCTAGTTTTGTTTTCTTCCAGCTGCGCTCCATTTTTCTAGCTGCTGTTTTTAGGGCCCGAGTGTGCTCATTGTACCATGGTGTTGGATTAATTTCCTTAATCTTTTTTAAACGCAAAGGAGCAACTGAGTCTAATGTGCTGGAAAAGACTGAGGCAATAGTTTCTGTTGCAACATCGAGGTCTTCTAAGCTGTCTGGTACGCTAAGGCAATGAAACTGATCAGGAAGATTATTTATAAAGCGATCTTTAGTGGTAGAAGTGATGGTTCTACCATATTTATGGCAGGGAGGCAGTTTAGCCGCTTTGACTAAATGTAGTATATACAAGACTAGATAATGATCTGAGATGTCGTCACTCTGCTGCAGAATTTCAACGGCATCAATATCGATTCAGTGTGACAATATTAGATCTAAAGTATGATTACGACAATGAGTGGGTCCTGACACGTGTTGTCTAGCACCAATAGAGTTTAGAATGTCTGTAAATGCCAATCTCAAAGAGTCTTTTTTATTATCTACATGGATATTAAAATCACCAACAACAAGGACTTTATCTGCAGCTAGTACTAATTCTGATAGAAAATCGGCAAATTCTTTGATAAAGTCTGTATGGTGTCCTGGTGGCCTGTATACAGTAGCCAGCACAAATGTCAACTTACATAATGTTACATAAAGCACCATCACTTCGAAGGAATTATATTTGAAAGACTTCTGGCTGATACTGTAAATATTATAAATTACAGCAACACCTCCCCCTTTGCCTTTCTGTTGAGGATTGTGTCGATAATCATAACCTTGAGGGCTAGACTCATTTAAAGTAATGTAATCGTCCGGTTTTAGCCAGGTTTCTGTCAAACACAGCACATCTAGATTATTGTCTGTGATAATATCGTTTACTATAAGTGCTTTTGAAGAAAGTGATCTAATATTTAACAACCCAAGCTTTATCATTTGTTTATCATTATTATCTCTATTTTTTATTTGTTGAACATCAATTAAATTTTTACCATTAAATGGGTTTGGAAGTTTTTTGTTTTTACTAATTCGGGGTACAGACACAGTCTCTATGTGATAATATCTAGGTGTAAGAGTTTCTATGTGTTGGGATTTATCTGACTTCTGTAATGTGAGGCAGCTAGCAGATGGTCGGTTTAGCCAGTCTGTCTGCTTCCTGACCTGGGCGCCAGTTTGTCATGTTTTAGTTCTAAGACTATGTGCCATATTACCAGAGAGAAGAGCAGCACCATCCCAGGATGGATGAATACCATCTCTTTTCAACAGGTCAGGTCTACCCCAAAAACTTTTCCAATTGTCTATGAAACCTTTATTATTCTGCGGACACCACTTAGACAGCCAGCCATTGAGTGATGATAATCTGCTAACTATCTCATCACTCCGACGAACAGGAAGGGGACCAGAGCAGATTACTTCTAATGACATTGTACTTGCGAGTTCACACACCTCTTTAATGTTAATTTTAGTGATCTCCGACTGGCGAAGTCGAACATCATTTGTGCCAACGTGAATAATAATTTTAGAGTATTTACGATTAGCATTAGCCAGCACTTTTAAATTTGCTTTGATGTCAGGTGCTCTGGCTCCCGGCAAACATATGACTATGGTGGCTGGTGTCTCTATTTTCACGTTCCGTGTAATAGAATCGCCAATAACTAGGGCACTTTCAACAGGATTCTCAGTGGGTGCATCACTGAGTGGGGAGAACCTGTTTGATGTTCTTACTGGAACGGAAGAGTGATGTTTTCCGCAGCTAGGCTGCCTCACCGTTACCCAAATGCCCTGCTGCGCGGGCTCTACAGCCGGAACCAAACAATGTACAGAGTTCACTAAACTAGTCGCATCCAAAACAGTATCTGAAGCCCCTGCATTCTTACTATCCTCGATTAAAGTTTGGATGCGTGTCTCTAATTCTGAGATTCTCTCTGTCAGCCTGACTATTTCCCTACATTTATGACATGTAAATACCTCGTCGCTGACAGAGAGAGCTATACTGTACATGTGACAAACTGAACACCATATAACACTGGGAGAGGATGACATGACTCACCATGTTTGTAGACTGATCCGAGTTACCACAGCTGTTTGATAAACGTGTTGAAAAAGGAGCGCGCGAGACTGATGACAAGTTAACAAGCTAGCGAGATGCAAACGCATTGTAACAGCGATTTAGATTCAAAGATTACAAGCTAGCGACGTCAGATTAATGTGGTAGGCAATAATAATAATATAAGCAACAATGAATAAAAGTAAGAGATTCAATAAAAGTAATAGAAAACAAAGCTATACGGAGACACAAACCACCAGCAGCGAGGCAGACAGGAGCAATCGAGCAGCAACTCCGATCCAAACCAGTCACAAAAATGTCAACAATTCTGTGTTTTTCTGTCAGTATGGGGTGCTGTGAGTACATTAATGAGGAAAAAAAATGAACTTAAATGATTTTAGCAAATGACTGCAATATAACAAAGAGTAAAAAATTTAAGGGGGTCTGAATACTTTCCGTACCCACTGTAAGTAATGATGGTTAAACTTAATTATCATTATAAAGTTTAAGATTGTGTAGTTGTTTAAAATTATGTAATACTTTGAAACAAGCTGGCCCTAGAAGTCACACAGAACTAAATTAAATGTTAAAATTTCAAATAAAGGAGCATGCAACTGCATTTAATAAATGCATTTGAAAAAAATATTCATGATAAATACAATATAATCAACCAGTTAATTCCATGAACTAAATCTTCTATATTAAATCAAGATTTGAAAACATTTGTACATCTGTAAGGCTGTTCACACGTAAATGATGCTGATTTAGATACTGTCAATACATCAATATTGTATGTTTAAGTGTCCATGCTTTGAGCTAGCGTCTTTTACGTAAAATACATTCAAATACTCATTATATCACGTTGGGCCTTCACAGTCTATTAAAGTCTAGTTCCATAAAAAAAGCAGTGAACAATTATTTGTGACAAGAAGTGACATGTTTATATGCAACAAATATGCAATGTCACTATGTCAACTATGTTGAAAACAGTTTCAACAATGTAATGCAAACTAAATCACTTATCTCTGCAGTCGCTCGGTGAGGAATTAGGACCAGGGTGAGAAAGCCAGGAGAGAAAGTAAGGAGCTGTCTGACTTTTTTTTTTTTTTTTGACAGAAAAATGTTTGCATTCTCCTGCGGGCATCAACTCCCTCTTGAGTAAGTCCTATTAAATCCTTTGGCTTCTGCCTCATCACATGGTAGAGAGATAACAGACAGCTTTATTTACCCTACTGATTTCATGCTACATTACTAACACATCTCACCCTTGTCATCTGAAAATTCTGCATGGTTTGGCTTCTCTCCAACATTCTCACAAACATATATTCAACATCCAGTTTTGGAAAGAAGGTCTCCTTGCAAATATTCAGTGTTTGACAGACAGATGAGAATTTAATGTCCTTTACATGTGTCAGGTGTTAAAAATTCAAGTCAGGTTATATTTAAGAAAAATCACAAAAGCAAGAGTGCTGTTGTACTGAATATCAGCACAATCACACAACTTGACACCCTGCGTTTTCGCACTGCTTACACACTTTGTTCTAGAATTCTGCAAACACAGACAAGCGAACAGTTAGTACTCTTGGATCACCTGTTGGCAAATTTTGATTTAGATGTCAGATGAGTAAAGGTAAATGTGAAACGGGTGAAATTAGGCCTGAACAAATTAGGCAAGACATCACAACTTGCATACAAACTGCTACTTTGTAGTGAATGTCACACACATACAGACATTCACACCTGTTAAAGTAATTCACAGTTGTTCACTCAAGAATCCTTGGCTGGCCCAGTCAGAGCCTCAAATCTTGTGTCTGCAGCAGCCGGTGAGCTCAGATTAACCTGTATTTCTGCCACCCTGTGTAGGAGGAAGAGATTAAATGTTGGCATGAACTCAAAAAGAGCCGCTGCTCACATCAACACAGAAGGGTTACATCAAGTTAATAGAGGACATAATGAAGAACCCATTGATTATGTCCTCTTACAGATCAAGATTAAACATATGCATTTTGATATAGCCTATATCAAGCACACAATGCAGCTAAAGGCCAGGACCAAGAGAGTAATTTGACCAGGAATGTTGGGTTCCCCATGTGTCATTTTCATCATTTGCCAACAGCCTTGCTAAATATTATATGTATATGTATACGTATGTATATATATATATACATCAATATTGCTAAAAGTGTAAACATCTCATTTGCTATCTTTAAACTAGGGACTTTGGGGTGGTACTTGGTGTGTTTCGACCGCAGAAACCAGGGTCTAAATGAAGTTCCAGGTTAAAAATTTCGCCCTAAGAAAGTGTCACAGACACGCCAGGCTCTTCACTCACCCAATCACAACGCACTCCCTCCCCTGAGTATTAGCAAGAACCACCTGACACTCATCAGCACCAATCACCACGGCACTACTTAAGACACTCCAGATCACACAGTCATTGTCCGGTCTCGTTAATGCATACCTACCTGCTATGATTACCTTAAGGGCTCCTTTAACGCCTGATTACCTGTCTCCAGTGTTCTCCGTGATTCCTGGTGTCTCCGTGTCTCCATTGAGCGTCATCGTGTCCTGTCTGCTCCACGTCTGCCTGCATCCACGTTCCCTGGGAAAGATAAGAATCACCATCAGATCCAGTCACAGCAACAGTCACAAACTAATCCTGCCTTTACTCACCTGCATTCTGCTATTCATCCTCTGGTTGTTAAATAAACAATTCTTAACTATTACCTGTGTCTCCGTCCCCTTCTGCGTGTAACAGAAAGTACCTACTTGCTAGTACTTTTTCAAAGTTCCGGAACTTTCGGGGGAGGGACTTGGGCGCTTGAGTTCACGCAGCATTTTGATTGGTTGACTCCACGCAGCATTTTATTTCAACCACCATTTTCAATGAAGTTTAAAAAATACGACCGATGGACCGACGACGAGGTTCAGGCTTCCTTAAGCTTATATGCGGAGGACAAAATCCAGCTGGAACTTGAAAGTTGTGCACAGTCCTACGTCACCGGACTTAATCTTCATGGTACTTTAGACCAAGATGGAAATGCAGACAGCAACAGGTCTGGGGGAAAAAACGTTCTTGGGAAAAAAGTTCCTGGAACAAAGTGTTCCGGGTAATTTCGGTGGAAAACTGGCTATATCGTATGGTAAACTGTATTTTCAGTAATTTGCCACTGAGAGTCAAATATTGTACATTCTTAAGAAAAATAGTTATAAACAGTACCAGATTATTGTTCTTCAGCTTGTAACAATAGCAGAAACTTTTTTTTTTTGGTGCTAAAAAGAACCCTTTTAATAAGATCCCATAAAGAAGCATGCTTAGAAATTGAAATTAGAACTGGTTGAAGAATGGGGTGAATTTGAGCATCACTGTCAGACATTAAATATTCTGCATGTCAATCCAGGAAGTTTAATATTAGGGTATGTTTAGATGACAACAGCGTACTAAAAACTGAAACGTTTTTCCTTCGCGTACACACGGATCTGTGAAAACTATAAAAAATGCTGTATTATGCATGCCAGGCCAGTAGTTGGCGATGTCACTTGATGTAAAGAAACACCTATAGACTGAACATGTAATATGCATGCACATGTCGTCACCATTTTCACAAATCCGCATTTTTGTAGTTTACAGATACAACAACAGTATCCTTTTCAAAAACCTGCACTTTGAAACCCATTTTCAAAAGTTTGCTTTTCAGGCCCGTGTCACGTAAATGGCCCCTTAGACTGGAGAGGGTTTAGAGGTTGGAGAGGGACTGGTGTAAGTGTTTGGACAAATTCTGGAGAGCACATATGGATATCCAAAAGAATACATTACAAGCATCTCCCCTCACTGTGTGAAACTGATAAGACGAGAGCTGCATAAGACGCTAAACAGCAGGATAAGAGGCAGATAACAGCATTATTGTCCAGGCAATCAGTCGGTTCAGGCTTTTGTAGTCAATACTACTCTTTGAAATGCTTTTGATAAAAATGGTTAGTGAATTATTAATATATTTATCAAGAAAAACACTAATAATTTTGAAAATGAAAAGACACAAGAAAAACTCATTTTTAGTCACTTTCCCACATTGTAAAGAATTGATCTTCTCCACTCCCCTCTCTTCTAAGAAGTATATTCATTATTGTAATTATAATTATTATAATTATAACCATTACTGTCAGTCCACACTTAATTATGTTCAGAAGTGGAGAGTAAATCACGAAACGTTAAGAAGTCGATTGTTCAAAGCCTGTTTTGTCTCATTTGGGACTATGGGGGTTCATAAATATTCCAGGGATTGCTCAGGTCTTGACATTCCAGTTCCTGGAAACCTCAGAAGAAAAGGCAAGCATAATGAGTCTAGGTCACGGGAGGAATGTATTCGATTACAAATAAAAAACATTTGCTGTGTTGACAATAAGACCCAAAAACATCAGACAGGCTGACAAGACCATTCATTCTCCTCATTAATTGACCACTACAACTCACAGTAGCTGCCTGGTTTTCTAGAAGTTAGTTGCTCAATGAGAATTGAGCTATCACTGTGGCTGTTTGTAATCTTAAATCAATACCTGCAAGTGGGTCAAGAGAAGATGGACAGGAGGCAAGCTAGACTTTTCTTGCACTCCCACAGAAGATTGAAGGAGGACAATAGCTGAAAAAAGTTATCAATGTAAATTAATCCATTTTCATTTAGCAAGCTGTCCCTCGTAATGACTGAGAGGGGCAAATGTAATGGTATGAATCACCACACTTGAAAAACACAAGAGTTCTAATTAACAAGTGCTTTGAATGATCCTGTTAAATACATTAGCACTCGACGTGAAAGTAGGAGTTGTGACCGCCAGACAGCTGTTGAGTCTCTGAGCTCAGAACATCAGTGCATAGGGGTCTGTCTGCGAAACTGGCTAGAGCGGAGGCTATGATAATCTCCAGAAGGATCCCGGACAAGCCCCCAGTAGGCAGATGGGCTTTTCTTCTGACACTAACTCAGCTGAGCCGTGGAAATGCTCACACTGTGGTTGGAGTCGGTTTTGTGACAGCAAGACATGCAGGAAAAAAAGCAAACTTCACCATAAGTACTTTCAAGCATTTAGAATCACACTATACTTGTTGGCCGTTCACAGGTAATCTGAGGCTTTAAACTCACACTTTACAGCGCATGAAAGCGTCTATGGCTGTGATCCATTAAATAGTCACAGAGAGGCCTTTATATGTGGGAAATAGAAAGGCTGCAGAGTAGAAGGCTCAAGAGACAGCAATTCTAACAGGTCTCTCTACAGTTGTGGCTCCTATAGTGCAATGAAATTCTTGCATTACACAGATCTTATACAAGCTTTTATGAAGGAAGGGTATTTACAAAATGAAAGTTAATTTCTCTTTTTGGCCTAAAATAAGAAAAAGATCAATAAACAAGAACTGTGAAAGGAGGATATAGCCCCACTGACAAGAACTACTGATGGAGTATATGGGGGTGCAATCTATGCAATTGTTCTGTGTTTATTCTCTTGTTCTATTGTCACTTTTTGAAAATGATTGTTAACTCTTTCCTCGCCAATAACAGAATTTTCCATAATTTATGAGACAACGCTTCCACGCCATTGACGAATTTTCCGGCTTTCTGTGTTTTCACTGTTATACAGTAGAGGGCGCTATTATGCATCTTCTGAAAGAGTACTGAATCTCCTGATCAAAACACATGTGAAGAAGAAGCAGAAACAAGAGATAGCATATGTAAGCAGATGCATATGTAAAATAACGCGATCATGAACATTTATCAGCATACATGTAAATCAAAACTGCCTAACGTTACTGAGTAAAATGTTGACCCAGGATGAGCTATAGGACTGTGCAAGCTTTGGGGGTGTTGATGGACTCAATCTACTCTATCTTTGTTTTGATCATCATTCTGAATTCGATCCAGACGTAGTCTTTGACAAAAATGTGATTTTCTCAGTGTTGCTTTTTTTTGTTGTTTTTGTTTTTTTTAAGCAGAGGGTCTGTTCTTTCTTTTGATATTTGGCATGTTCAGATATTCATACAACAAAATATTCTGGGGGCCATGAAACTTTTGTGAGAATGTTAAAAATTCTGGCAGGGAAAGAGTTGTGTCATGAAGATGAAGTGGTGTCATGACCAAATGTTAATTTAGCCCTTTCCTGTATGAACCTTATTAATATCATAATATTATCTGACTTAATATATCCTATCCTGTAAAAAGCTGACCTGTTGTTATTTTTCTGCACTGGAGGAGTCTGCACTGTCATGACAATTCTAGTTTGGGCGCAGTATAATCAATGGAGCTGTCTAAACCGTAAGTTTCTGATATGTTGTTTTGTGCTGCATAAAAATGCCTTCATGTTCTGGTGTTCTGTTCATTTTAGACAACTATAGTGTGCTGTAAGTTGTCTACACCCTGGTTCCCTCTACAAAACCTAACAGGATTTTTCCATTGGCTTTTGGATTATTGCAGAAAATATGATCTGTGACCAACAAAAGTTGTTCATCATAACAATCTTCAAAAGTGAACACTTCAAAATTTTGAAGCCTAAACACAATCACCAGAAGTACAAAGCTTAACGAAGGCTATAAACAAACTGCATCACAGTGGCATGATTTCAATGTCACCATCACTAAGCTACCAAAAACTAATTCAGTGTTTATTAAAAAACTAAAAACAAATCCCTATTCAGTGTGATGTTTAATGTCCCCAACAACCTCTGCAGTCCCACTTAGCCACTTTTCCAAGACAAATAAAAACTTTTTAAAAATCACAAGGGGTATTACTGATTTTATGTCAAAGATAAATGTTGTGTCAACCACAGACCTTATTTCAGGCATTTAATCAAAAACCCATTGGCCTGCAGTGCTTTATAAAGCCTGAAATATAACTTAGACAAGTGTGTGTTATGGGCCAATGCACGGTCCAGTTGAACATACTTGACATGCTCTCTTGCGGTAACAGGTAACAAACCTCAGTACTCAAAAGAGCAATAGATTTGCATTCAAATGTATCTGACATTAATCTGAATGTGTTATTATAGGGTAAGTTGCTAGTAGTTTGCCCTTAAACAAGAAAGACCATAAAAGAAGCATTAAATAGCATTTATGCTAATTCCTGCTATAGCGCCTCTTGTGGCAATGCTGAGAATGCAACAATAAGCTGCGGTAAGGCGCATTTCAGAGTGCAACAACACACAAGACTGTGCTTGCATATGTATCTGCGTTCTTTTACTTGCGTAAATCTGGCGCTTTTAGAATATCTGTTTGCATGGTCCAGCATGTCAAAATCGTACTCAAAATGTTACCAGTGCCGTAAGTTTGGGGTAGAACTAATTTTTGGACAAATCAAAACAGACAGGGGTCAAATTTTTTGAAAACTTTTGAAAACTGTTTGGATTCCGTTTGGTGCTACTCACAATTATACAAAAAGTTCACACAAACAACAATTTTCAGTTTCATTTTATTTTGATGGTCCCTTTAAAGGATTAGTTCACTTTCAAATTAAAATTTCCTGATAATTTACTCACCCCCATGTCATCCAAGTTGTCCATGTCCTTCTTTCTTCAGTCGAAAAGAAATTAAGGTTTTTGATGAAAACATTCCAGGATTATTCTCCTTATAGTGGACTTCAATAGACCCCAAACAGTTGAAGGTCAAAATTAAAGTTTCAGTGCAGCTTCAAAGGCTTTAAACGATACCAGACGAGGAATAAGGGTCTTAGCGAAACGATCGGTCATTTTTAAAAAAAAAATAAAAAAAATTGATATGCTTTATAAACACAAATGATCGCAAGTGTTTTCGCCAGACCGCCTTCCAAATTCTTCAAAAAGCTTACGCTGTATGTCCTACACCTTCCCTATTCAAATTACGGAACAAACGTGGCGTCTTTCTTTTTTTTGTGGGCCACAAAAGGAGAATTAAAAAAAAATCGTTGATATAGGCTAATGGCAGTGAATAGCAACCAGCATCAATTTTTTGATATTTGACTCAGTGAAGAAAGTACACGGATACTTTTTGGGGATTTCTAGGTGTAGTACTTCATGTCACAGTTTTATTAATCTTGATTTCTCATAACTTGTGTGCTACACGGTGTGAACTGCGGCACTAATAGAGTCTCACTAACGTGCAAGCCGGCCAATGACCAAGGTAAAGAATTTCGTTAAATAATACATTAAATTTCGGTTTGTTTCTCACTAAACCCTATAGTATACCCCCAGAACACTTGGAATATATACGGCACGTGTCGCATGGGATCATTCTGTGATACTCTTTCTACTTTTTTAAAAAGCTTGATGCTGGTCGCTATTCACTGCCATTTTATGGACAAGGGCGAGCAGAATCTTTTAAAAATTCTCCTTTTGTGGTCCATAAAAGAAAGTAGGGCATACGGCATTAGAACAATGCCAGGGGTGAGTAAATTATATTTTTATTTTAGGGTGAACTACCTCTTTAACCGAGGATAGCAATACTGTTGACTGCTAACAAAAATGCAAAAAAAGTTTGACAAAGGCAAAAAATATTGAAAGTAGAATGTGAGTTTAATCAAAACTCACTTCAAGTGTCAGCTGTTGACATTTTCATTTCTTTGATTCAAGAATCACACACACTGACGTGTCAACACGTTTCAATCTCAATGCTTCTCTCTGCCGTTGCTAAGTAACTCCGTCATGGTCTTTCTTTTGTTGTAAGAGACAAGGGAAGAAACAAGTAGTTTTACAGTGTAGTTTTTAGTTTTCAAGAATGACCTCAGGTTAGATCAAAACATGACAAGGTTATGCTCTGAAATCTCATGCGAGACTGTGTGGAATGACATGGAGTGTCATGCTGTGGTCGTATGTGTGGTGTGTGTAAGGTACCTTGTGTTAAGAAATCCTCAGGAGAAAGAAGCAAAAGTCAGAGAGGTCAGACGCAGCTCAATGAGATGCTCAAATAGAATTCTGGAGTCTGTATGGATGTTTTAAGCCTTTTATTGCTATTAAAAACCATTCTCCTGAATGAAAATCCAGGCAAAAATAATATTTGGCATTGTGACATGATGGTAAGTTGGGCAAAATGACCATAACTGGCCCGTTGAATATGTGTCGGGTTATCGCTGTTTTCACAGGGAATTAAATAGTTGGCTGTCAGAACACTGTCACTACAATTTCTCTTACTTACCAAATTAAAAAAAATTAAAAAAAGGAAAAAAAGTCACATAGAGCTCCTCAATAACACACCGAGATGACACACTGCTAGTAGTGTTGGCACAGCGTGGTTTGAGCTCGCACATCCAGGTCACTTTTACTTAAACACTACATGAACATTTACTGTATCCTAATTAGATCCAAAGCAAAGCTCTGCAATTAGCACTTATTACAGTACTTTCATAAAAGGTCATTCTGTTCATAAAACAACTGATACATTGGTTATGCCATGGTTAAAATGAATAAGCATGGTTAAAACAAACTTTAAATTAGATGTAAACAGACATTTTAATAAAATAAATAGCATAAATTAATTCAAGTATCTTTAAGATGCAGCCATCCAAATTTTAGCACACCGAGCTCATAGACACACTCTACCGGCAGCAATATTGAAAATCCCTCTTCTAAACACTGCAAGGACACATATCAGTCAGCTCAGACGCTGAGGTTCATGTGTGCATCTACACAGTATGGCTCATAAGTTATGTAAAAGAGACTTACGTCCCTTAAGTTGATAGGTGATCTCAGCTTTAAATTCAGAACAGGCAACTATAGTCTAGAATAACATAGAGCGTTTACTCCAAACAGTAAGCATTTCTAATTCCTAACCTATAATAGTCATAAAACCCTAGACCTAACCTCTAACCCAAACCCTGATCCCAAATCTAATACTTAACTATTTAACACTTTTTCCCTTTCTAAATAGGTTTTAGGGGGGCTTTCACACTGGACACATTCCGTTTGCACTGTTTTAAAATTATTGGTCTACAATAGTTTCCTACGGAGCCCCTAAAGGTTTTTTTGGAGGAATGCAAAACATTTGTGAGAAAACGCAAAAGCACTGACTTATTATTTTTCCTCCCATCTCATTTTTTTTTTTTTCACCACCATGTCCCTTTAGGGGCTCTGTAGTTTCCTCCAACTGTGCCACATAAAATAAATAAAAATAGTGAGCTTGTCAATTGTATATATGAGATTCAACTTTGTATCGTGTTGTTCTTCCTGACTGCATTACATTTACACATTACATTAATATGATTATTTTTAATTAATAAATCAAACATACACAAGGTTCCCCACAGTGGAAAACAAATTCCTGATTTTAGACTCACATCTTTGGCCATTGCAACACATCATGCTGTTTGTGTGTGTTTGTGTCAATCGCCATAATTCATAATCGTCATAATCGTCATTTCACGCATCTGTTGAGAACCTATGCGAACGCCTTGTGTTGTCAATTTAATTCTGAGCAGAATGTAAAATATACTAAATGATGTAAATAAAAAAATTAATATTAAGAAAATTAAATTATGTTATTAAGTGATAAAACAATTTAGGGGAAAACAGTGCATAAGTCAAAGCAAAAAAAAAGGTCAAAGCAAAAAAAAAAAAAGAAAAAAAAAGGTGAACATGACATTTTCTGATTCCATGACACTAAAACATTCACTGGAATTAATAAATTGTACAGTCTTGTAAAGATGATGAACATTATGAATTTATTTGCAAGCATCCTAAGGGAGATGCAGCATCCTAAGCAATGCAGCAGATATTTTTTACAGCAGAAGGGAGGCAGAGAACTGTCGATCATATGCATCTGACGCATTACCAAAGCAGGCGGGCAAATCCCCTTACATACGCTCCTGGAATTTGCGGAGGTCCCAGGCATTATGCCCTTCTCACAGAGGTCTGAATATGTTCTCCCCCAGCAGGTGTCGGAGTCCAGCGGCCATCAGAAGTGGCCCATCCGTGCGGTAAAGACGCTGCGGGGGCGTGTTGAGGACGCTGAGCGGCCGAAGCTAGAAGACGGCCACTTGATGATGAACTGGGAGGTGACTGGCAGCAGATACCTGCACAGACGGAGAGAGGAATCAGAAATAGGGGTTGGATGCCAGACTCAAAGGCAGGATTAGAGGCACAAAGGTCACCTAAAGAGATCAGGCACTTTTCCTCTCTCTCGGCTTCCAATCCTTCTCCAGCTGATGCTTTATAGATTCCCGTCCCCTCTGCTGACCCTCACGTTTACACTGTGCCATTTTTAATAATGAGTGACACAAGTGGCTGAACGTGACTTGTTTTAACAGATAAGAACTTGTTTAATGCACAGGATGTTCCAAGACAAGACAACAGCTTAGATAATTAGAGCCTACACAGAGACAAGGAGGGTAACCAGCCTGGACAGCTGACGACCCACACTTGCTAATACCAGAACAGCTTAATTATAATTCTTCTCGAAACAAGGCAATTTAAACAGTTAATTAATTAAATAACACAGTGGCAATAAAAAAACAAGTTGTGCTAAATAAGCATACACTAAACCGTTTGAGCAAACTACTTAAAGTTAGTTAGTTCACCCAAAAATGAAAATTCTGTCATTTATTACTCACCCTCATGTCGTTCCACACCCGTAAGACTTTTGTTAATCTTTGGAACACAAATTAAGATATTTTTCATATAATCCGATGGCTCAGTGAGGCCTGCATTGCCAGCAAGACAAATAATTTCAATGCCCAGAAAGACACATTTAAAATAGTTCATGTGACTACAGTGGTTCAACCTTAAAGTTATGAAGCGATGAAAATACTTTTTGTGGGCAAAAAAACCAAAATAACGACTTTATTTATCAATATCTAGTGATGGGCGATTTCAAAACTCTGCTTCATGAAGCTTCGAAGCTTATCGAATCTTTTGTTTCGAATCAGTGGTTCGGAGTGTGTTTCAAACTGGAATCAAACTGCCAAAGTCACGTGATTTCAGTAAACAAGGCTTCGTTACATCATAAATTGTTTCGAAATTTCAATGGTTCACCACTGGGGCACGTGACTTTGGAAGTTTGATTCACGCTTATATTACAGACATATTTTGTAACAATTCAAAAACTGAAAACTTGTTCATCTTAGAAGTGTAATTAAAGACATTTTTGAATAATAATAAAAAAAGAAAAAAAAAAGAAAGAATGAGTGAGTGTCACGTCTCTTTTCAATGAAATCCCATTCACTTCAAGCCCAGGAAGTGGCTTTGTATGAATGCAAGAAGTGGCTTTGTATAAATGCAATGATGTAGTTATGACAGCAATACATAATGCCAGTACAAATTAGGGCTGCTCTTTATCTAACTAAAGAAGATTTGTTCTAAAGCCCCTGCTGCAGAAAGACTTGGGAAGAATCAAATTAACTTTTTTTTTTTAAAAGAATGCCCTTGAATCTACTCATGATACTGCACTAAACATGTGTTTGCAGTGCATTCCTTACAATCGGCAATATTTAATAAGGAACATAGATGTCTTGCATGTTTTATGGATCATAAAAACTCTGGACAATGATGAATATCGATGAATGTCTCCGTCGCACATACTGAGCCACCTTTCACACCATGCGCACACAATCTTTCACCGTGTTCATTTCATTAAAGCTTTAAAAATGAGGCCTGATTTTTTGGTTCTTCCCTCTGGGAACTCCAGACAGGTGAGTTCTCAGGAAATGGTTTTGGGTTGGGGTTGAGCCTCATTAGCATATTTTTCACTACAGACTGCTGAGTTTGGTCAACAAAAGGAAATGTCAAAGGAATATGAAATTCAAATATGAACATGTATGGAGGTGGGCCTTTCTGGCTCTGAAGAATTCCCTGTAAGGAAGTCTCATCCATGAGAGAGCTCCATCACTCAGGGTCCAATCAGGCTGCAGGCAGTGTTTAATTGGACCTCTGTGAGGATTCCTCCAGGTCTTTGGCTTTTGATCATTGAGCAGTTCTTGGAAAAACCTGCCAGTGCAAAGCCCCTAGAGAACCGCCAGCTGTCTAACCTTCGAACGTGTGTGTGCTTTACTAATTACACACAATCGCTCAGAGATCTGCACATATCTCACGTCTGTTTGCTTGTTTAAAGCCTACACTCTATCACCCAACTGCCACATGTCGCATAAAACTTTGAGGGAGAACTTTTAGACACTGAGAGAGAAAAAGGAGACTTCCCCATTCACCAAATATCATATTACATTTCTCAAAAGTTAAGAAAAATCTCTGTAGTTCTACATCTTGAAAAAAAAAAAAAAAAAAAANAAAAAAAAAAAAAAAAAAATCATACAAAACTTTCAGTGGCAAAAAAAAAAAAAAGTCATATTTTATACTAAAATAATTTTGTGGGTTGCTATTACTTTTCATGACTAACAAATCTGTCTACTCTGTAAGTGGATTAGTAATTATTTACTGTTTTAGTAAGGTGAAGTTTCACTTTAACCTCCTTCACGCTCTTTAAGATCACAAAACTCTGGACTTCTGGTTGTACCTAGGATATCTATGTCCACTAAAGGAGGGAGAGTTTACACATTTGCTCCTAAACTCTGGAATAGCCTTCCTGATAATGTTAGGGGCTGAGACTCGCTCACCTAGTTTAAATCCAGATTAAAGACGCATCTCTTTAGCCAAGCATTCACATAATGCATCTCATATCAGATCAATTGCAAATGACTATCTTTGCTTAATGTTATGAACAGCAGCTACGCTAATTATTCTCCATTTGCTTTTCTGTTTCACCTCGGGACTAGAGAGGACATCAGCTTCAGTTTGGATCTAGCCTCTTAAGAAGACCTCAGATGACCAACACCTTTGAAGAGACGGCGCCAAGTCCTGCGAGGACTTCAGATGACGCAATATCTGGATCTACATGCACATTCCCAAATTTCTATATATCCTAATTATTGGTAATATGTAATTCATTATTTACAGGAGCTTATTGCTTCTACCTTCAATTAAACTGCTTACAGTGACTGTAAATTAAATTGCCTAAATTATTACATTATTAGCTAACTGCATTCTCTAAATTGTAATGTTGACATGCATTCTCTGTAAAGCTGCTTTGAAACTATATGTATCATGAAAAGCGCTATTCAAATAAATGTGAATTGAATTGAATTAAATTGTTAGAGCGCCCACCTCCCATGTGAACGGGCCCGGGTTCGCGTCCCACTTGGAGCGGGCGGTGCGAACTGGAGGGGCTACATTGGTGCCGTGACCCGGATGGGAGTGAGGTTTAGGGGGGGTGAGTGTAACGGACGTAGGCCAGTAAGAGCTGTGCATGTAAACCTCACTCCCCTGATCTCAAGAGGCGCTCTAGTGACTGACGCTAGGGACTGCGGTCTTTAGCCTCCTTGTTAGAGCGCCCCCCTCCCATGCGGATGGGCCCACTTAGAGCGGGCGGTGCGAACTGGAGGGGCTGCACATATAACAGGTGGTTAGAGAAAAGGGACTTAAAAATAAATANTCTTTAAATTGTAATGTTGACATGCATTCTCTGTAAAGCTGCTTTGAAACTATATGTATCATGAAAAGCGCTATTCAAATAAATGTGAATTTAATTTAATTAAATTGTTAGAGCGCCCACCTCCAATGCGAACGGGCCCGGGTTCGCGTCCCACTTGGAGCGGGCGGTGCGAACTGGAGAGGCTACATTGGTGCCGTGACCCGGATGGGAGTGAGGTTTAGGGGGGGTGAGTGTAACGGACGTAGGCCAGTAAGAGCTGTGCATGTAAACCTCAATCCCCTGATCTCAAGAGGCGCTCTAGTGACTGACGCTAGGGACTGCGGTCTTTAGCCTCCTTGTTAGAGCGCCCCCCTCCCATGCGGATGGGCCCACTTAGAGCGGGCGGTGCGAACTGGAGGGGCTGCACATATAACAGGTGGTTAGAGAAAAGGGACTTAAAAATAAATAGACTCGGATGACTTCAACCAAAAGGTTGTTTCAGAGGCAGAGCAAGTCGTTATATTTTGATTAAAAATTCTGAAAACATTTCTTTGAAATAATGTGCACTGATGCAATCATTTAGAATATGGCCTAGAACATGAAGTACATATGGTCAATTTTAATTTTGTGCTGATTTAACTAATGGGTTATTTGGAAAAGTGCACATCTCTGGCATGTCAGGTGAAAAAATCTTCTTTTGGAGAGAGGACATTCACCTGATGGATCTGAACAAGGAAGGAGGAGGCAGCGATGGAGTAAGAAGCAAGGATGAGACTGTTACCCAGGCATCATTTTCCTAACGAGGCAAAGCAGATGCCGGCTGATTGAAAAATAACGGATCCCCAAGGGCCGTTCCAGCAATGAGCCGTCAATGAGGCATGTCCTGAGAGAACACAAGTGTGAGAAGAGAGCGGATATTGGCTAGGATGCAGAGTTGAGAGGAAATCGAAAATGACTGGCTGGTTTCTCTAAGGCTACGCCCTGATGGAAATACAGCAAAAAAGCAGCAAGCAGGTGGACAAAGGTTGGTGGCCGAAGATCATACACACTGGAGGGGAAAGAGTGTGATCCAAAACCAAAAGATAAAGCCCAAGGAGGTGGAATCACAGGATGAGAGCCGTCGAGCAAACAAGGGCCAATTTCCGGGTAGTCAATAGGCCAGGCTTGAAGGACAGAATCAGGATAATTCTGAAAAATTCATAAACTACACTTAAGTGCTTAAGCACAGGTAAACTTCACACACAATGTCTGCCTAAGCACATCAAGATGGTAGGTGATTTTAATGGAGCTGATCAACTCTTATAATACGCAATATTCTCTTAAGGACAAGTTAAAATGCTCTGCAAGAATCAGTTTTGTGATTAAAGGTGAGCGAAATTTCATCACAAAGGTCCATTGTCAGTGGTGTAGCTTGAAGCACTGTTCACACAGAAGTCACTTTCAAACCAAGGAGCTTTCTGTTACTCAACACATCATGACCAACATGAAATTAAACTCCAGATCGCATAGATTCCTACTGAAATGACTGGATTTCGCCATTAAAATTCGCAAACAGCTACTAGTTCACAG
>RJVU01035944.1:2460974-2475356 GCA_003731715.1 Anabarilius grahami
AAAAAAAAAAAAAAACTACCAGCCCTTTTTTGAACTATACTAGTGAAAGAAATGCCTTATCTGAACCATGTTAATAAAAAAATCACATTGAGTAATAGTGAAAGCAGCTTCTAAAATACGACAGATAGATAGACAGACAGACAGACAGACATCAAAACGCTATACTTTGATTGTTTGAGCTGCTGAACCCCAAGGAAAACTCTGCTTCTAAAAAAGCTCCACTTTAAAACAAACATTTTTCGGGGGTTGTTTGCACAGTTTTCAAGGTAAGCCAGAAGTGCTTCTCTGAACTTCTCCCCAACCTGTGCTTTTCCCAAGCTGAGTGGCCGGTCTCCCTTTAAACCAGCGGACTGAAACATCAGAAAAGCTCATTAAAGCTGCATCGCATGAGAGCCAGGGGACCTCTCACGACATCACCTGCCGCAGTCAGCCAGTCAAATTAAGAGCCACTGCACTGGGCCAGCGAATACTGTGACCCTAATTAAAAAAGATGGATTTTCTCTGTTTCAAGTATTAATTAGGTAAACAAATGCATTATAGTAGATTTACATCTGTAATTTAGCTCAGGCTCTGCAAACGGCACTGAAGATTTAATGTGTCTGGCTAGACAAAAGTCTGCTTAAAAGTTTAAGCCATAAGCAGCTCTTGCAGTCATCTGGAAACCATCGAGGGACAGATAGCACCTATAAAAGCGGTTCAGCAGCAGAACGTCCCAGAACCTCCAAGTCTACCTAATAGTCCAGGCCTACAGGTGATAAATAGCTTTTCCACTGAGCAGACCCCTAAAACCTGCTGGTCTCAAACTAGGAACAGATAACGTCAGACGTCCATTATTGAGATCAAGAAAAGTTCTCAAAACAACAACTCAGTCTGGCAAGACTGACGGAAAACAAAACTAGATCACTCCCATTACAAAATCATTACATTTTTTTCTACACTGGAAACGGTTGATGCAACTGTGAAGCACGTTCAAATGATGCTAAAATGAAACAATTTTATTTGCAATCATCTTTAAATTGATTGCAATCAATTTAATTAACTTCCAACAGCTGCATCAAAAGCAGCTTGTGATGGCAAAACATAGAGAATTACAAGGGGGGTGGGGGGTTGATAACATATTTTGATAAATATGTTATCAAAACTAAAAGATTTGTACATNATATTTTGATAAATATTTTAATAAATACGTTATCAAAACTAAAAGATTTGTACATTAATTTTGTAATTAATTAATTCTTATAAATGTAATCAATACAATTTGATTGTTTTGCTGTTTTTGATGCTAAAGTCAAAAGCCATAACAAATAAGTTTATGGTCAGCAAGATATTTTAAATTAATTCTTTTATTCAGCAGAGATGCATTGAATTGATCAAAAGTGCCAGTACAGACTTTTTCATTATTGCAAAAAAGTTGTATTTCAAATAAATGCTGTTCTTTTGAACTTTCTATTCATCAAAGAATCCTGAAAAATACACACACACACACACACACACACACACAAAACTAGCACAATTGTTTTTAATTGTGATAATAATAATGAATAAATATTGCTTAAGCACCAAATCAGCATATCAGAATGATTTCACAACAAGCAATTACATTTTAAAATATATATTAGAATATTAGAATATATTAGAATATATTATATAATAGAATATTTGTTTTAAATAAATCCATACATTCTCCAAACCACTAATTCTCTGAAGGGTCGCAGGAGGGCTGTAGCCTATCCAAGCAGCTCGGCCTGAAGGCCAGAAACACCCTGGACTGATGGCCAGTCCATCACAGGACAGTTATTTTGAATATTTCACAATATTACAGTTTTTATTGTATTTTTAATCTAATAAATGCAGACTTGGTGAGTATTAGAGACGTCTATCAAAAACTAAAATAAAAAAAAATCATATATATAAATAAATTACAGTATCTCACAGAAGTGTACACCCCTCACATTTTTGTAAATATTTTATTATATCTTTTCATCTGACAACACTGAAGAAATGACACTTTGCTACAATGTAAAGTAGTGAGTGTACAGCTTGTATAACAGTGTAAATTTGCTATTGTAAAATAACTCAACACACAGCCATTAATGTCTAAACCGCTGGCCACAAAAGTGAGAACACCCCTAAGTGAAAATGTCCAAATTGGGTCCAAAGTGTCAATATTTTGTGTGGCCACCCTAATTTTCCAGCACTGCCTTAACCCTCTTGGGCATGGAGTTCACCAGAGCTTCACAGGTTGCCACTGGAGTCCTCTTCCACTCCTCCATCACGACATCACGGAGCTGGTGGATGTGTGAGACCTTGCGCTTCTCCACCTTCCGTTTGAGGATGCCCCACAGATGCTCAATAGGGCTTAGGTCTGGAGACATGCTTGGCCAGTCCATCACCTTTACCTTCAGCTTCTTTAGCAAGGCAGTGGTCATCTTGGAGGTGTGTTTGGGGTTGTTAACATGTTGGAATACTGCCCTACAGCCCAGTCTCTGAAGGGAGGGGATCATTCTCTGTTGGCCTTCATGGTTCCCTTTAATGAACTGTAGCTCCCCAGTGCCAGCAGCACTCATGCAGCCCCAGACCATGACACTCCCACCACCATGCTTGACTGGCAAGACACACTTGTCTTTGTACTCCTCACCTGGTTGCCACCACACACGCTTGACACCATCTGAACCAAATAAGTTTATCTTGGTCTCATCAGACCAAAGGACATTGGTCCTTAGTATGCTTGTCTTTAGCAAACTGTTTGCGGGCTTTCTTGTGCATCATCTTTAGAAGAGGCTTCCTTCTGGGTCGACAGCCATGCAGACCAATTTGATGCAGTGTGCGGCGTATGGTCTGAGCACTGACAGACTGACCCCCCACCCCTTCAACCTCTGCAGCAATGCTGGCAGCACTCATACGTCTATTTCTCAAACACAACCTCTGGATATGACGCTGAGCACGTGCACTCAACTTCTTTGGTCGACCATGTTCTGAGTGGAACCTGTCCTGTTAAACCGCTGTATGGTTTTGGCCACCGTGCTGCAGCTCAGTTTCAGGGTCTTGGCAATCTTCTTATAGCCTACGCCATCTTTATGTAGAGCAACATTTTTTTTTTTCAGATCCTCAGAGAGTTCTTTGCCATGAGGTGCCATGTTGAACTTCCAGTGACCAGTATGAGAGAGTGAGAGCGATAACACCAAATGTAACACAACCGCTCCTCATTTACACCTGAGACTTTGTAACACTAACGAGTCACATGACACCGGGGAGAGAAAATGGCTAATTGGGCCCAATTTGGACATTTTCACTTAAGGGTGTACTCACTTTTGTGGCCAGGGGTTTAGACATTAATGGCTGTGTGTTATTTTGAGGGGACAGCAAATTTACAGTTATACAAGCTGTACATTCATTACTTTACATTGTAGCAAAGTGTCATTTCTTCAGTGTTGTCACATGAAAAGATATAATAAAATATTTACAAAAATGTGAGGGGTGTACTCCCTTCTGTGAGATACTATATCGATCTATATAAATAATATGTAATAAATCTTAGACATAAAACACACACACACACACACACATGCACACAAACCAAAATAGAAATTAAAATGGCTAGAGCTTAGTAATGAGGTGTCTTGTCTAAACGTGTGGCACATCTCTACACTGACAGTTTCCTGTGTAAACAGATTTCTTGATTATAATGACAGCAATCTAGTTTTGTTTTGCATTTACATCAGAGTTGTTGTTGTCTGGTGAGAACTTTATGTCATGCGTGAATTTTAATATTTCCGTTATCCTGACCTATGGAACCATTTCGATTGCACTGGAACCATTTGGAGAAAATGAGAACCAGCACCATTTCTGTGGAAAGGAGCTAATAGAGGTTCCCAGAGCGCTTTCTTTCACAGGCCTAAGGAAAGGAACTCACTGGAGCGTTCAGGGCGATTGAGTTTCTCCTGCGTGATGCTGCTACTTTCATCTTCTCCATCAGCGTCGGAACCGGAGCTGCTGTCGCTGCAGCTGGCCGAAGAGTCTTCAGGGTCTCTGTGCCCTCTGGGTGTCGGGCTGCTCTCAGGCATGGATGACAGGACCTACAGGCAAACAATCACAAAAACACATCCGCAGGGAGAGATGATGAGAGAAGATCCTAGAAAAATGTCAGTTCTGCAGCTTTCAGCCCCAGTCCAATTAACGCTTGCCACTAAAGGAAGAATGGAAGGGCGGCAGTGATGCATGCCTGGCGAACCCTGTCTTGATTTTCTTGAAGTCTTGATTAATGCCACAGCAGAAACATGTTCATTTGGTCTGAAACACATACATTGTATGTCAGGGGAACTAATCTATTATGTCCTTCAAGAAGTATTGAACAACGAATTGAATATCTGTCCAACAGTTGGGATACACTGACTATTAGCCTCCTGAATGCACTAATTTCACCTTTTCAGCTCCAATTTGGCTCAAAGGTCTGTCTAAATTAACACTTTGAATGTAATCTCTAACAGAGTTTTGAAAGAATTCAGAAAGATCCTGTTCTCCTTGTCATTTTTAAGAGGAACTGCTTGCGACTATTTAAATTGCTTAATTTCTGTCTTGTCAGATTATTCCAGATGGCCCTGTAATGGGACTGTTAGAGTGTTCCAATCCATCAGAGCAGATACAGCAGAAATGAAACCTACATTCTGCTAAGTCAAAAGTGAACCAATTAATATCATTTCATGCCAAACAGTGTTTGTAACTGTCTGTAACATCTCTATGAGGGAATCTCATGAAAACTGTCGAGAGCATTCTTGGGTCATATATCACCCCAAACTAAAACTAATACAACAACAACAACAACAAAGGAATTATATTTTGCATTGTGAAAACTTTCAAGACAGACCCATCATGAGCTCTGAGATTAAATTCTGAGATTAGATTATACAAATTCAAAAGCAGTAACTACTTGTTTTGTGAAGTTATGAATTGGTTGCTTAAGACTATGATCTGTCCAGTGACAGACAGTGCTCAACTGCATTCAGATTAAGAGAAAACTGGGCATGAAAAATGATATAAACTGAATCAAAACACTCAATTTTCAGTTCCCGTGTTGGAGTAGTTATTGCCCATGTTGGGCGGTACACTTTTGTAAAAGTCAGTGTGATTTCACCAATCAGAGAACCATGAGAGTAATAAGAACTGTGGTAAAGGAGATCAGCAGCGACCACCGATTCCCATGAATCATTGCAAATGACGTAATCGAATTAGTCTCCCAATGTTATCAAACTACTTTTGCAATAAACTAAGTACCTGCTTCACCATACTTCACACTTCTTTTCATAATTGATTGTATTGTACTATCATGCCATTTTGCATTTAGTTATGTCACACATAATCATGATGGGACATATATATATATATGTTGGCAAATGTAATTGCTTTAAGTTTCTTTAGATTGAGAAAGTGAGTTTATCTACATACACTTGTGACTACGTACCTTAGGTCCTTTTTGTTTAGAGGTTTTTCCCATCAGTTTCTCATCATCCAGTTCACACTGCTCCAGGAGGTCTAGGATATCTTCCTCCTGCAGAACAAGTCACAAACAAATGCACAAGATCATTTTGTTTTTCACATATAAACTTTTCTTGTCTCTATGAACGTTTTTGCACCTTACAAGTGATTTCACTGAATGTCAGAAGAAAATAAGGGAAGTTTGAAGAACTGCTTTGATTGAACATTTGATTGTTTTAATACTCTGAAACATTCCCTGAAGTAACTGTATATTACTATAGGCCCTATCATACACCTGGCACAATGCGGCACCAGGCGCGACGCAAGTGTTTTTGCTAGTTTCAGCCTGA
This sequence comes from Anabarilius grahami, assembly GCA_003731715.1. NCBI lineage: Eukaryota > Metazoa > Chordata > Actinopteri > Cypriniformes > Xenocyprididae > Anabarilius > Anabarilius grahami. The sequence continues at coordinate 2,466,797 of RJVU01035944.1, forward strand.
CACAGTTATCATTTTCATGTCCTGCGCCACGTTGTTTAAATAGCAAATTAATTTGCGCCCATTTGTGTGTCCAATGGCGTGCTGGTCTGAAAACAAGGTGTGTTCAGGCACATTGTTGGCGTGTTGCTATTTTGAGACAACTGAAAACGACTACGCCATTGACCAACAAAACTTGGTCTAAAGTCAAAGGCGCAATATTTGTTTTGTTATTTAAAGGGCGCGTTAGTAATATGCGCCTATAGGCGGGTGCACAACGCGCGTACACTCTGCTTATTACACACACAGGGACGCACAGCAGCACACAAACATGCCAAATATTAAAATTAAAAGGATTACAATGTAAAAGATTATTATTGTGTGCATTAAGATAAAAATGCTTTGGTGGAATCCGGCTTTTCCTGTAGATGGATCCGTTTCCTCGCTAGAGAAGTGTTCAGTTTTTCCGCTTGCAAATTCCGCCATGTAAATAGCGAATCCACCATGGTGCGAGCGCAACTGGCTTTTAAAGGGAATGGGAAACAACCCTTTTAGACCATGTGCCGGGAGCACTGACCATTTTTCCTGTCCTTAAACTAGCAAAAGTGGATTCGGACACGCCCTAAGCGTACTTGCGCCGTGCGCTTTAGACCATGCGCTTGGATCATTAAAATAGGGCCCTATGTGTTGATATACTGGTAATTATTTGGTAACACTCAAAATCAATCAGTTTGCATTTTGATCATATATTGATCATTTTTAACCAAATATTTACTGTAAAACTTATATCTTTAAATCAAATACTTTAGATGAAATAATCGATGCTCTGACTGACCCTTCTATATTAAATACATAAATATCAAGATCAAATATCACCAAAACGCTTGAAAACAATCAAAAATATAACTGTTTTGGATATATCACATGCCAACTCATATTATTAGTATGAAATCAGCAAAAAATAAAATAAAATAAAATAAATAAATACACAAAAATGTAATTTCAGTGAGGCCTCTTCATTCCAAAATATTTTAAACCCATTATTATCTTGTCCAAACTATAAGTAATCAAATTGAGTAATTTCTGGGGGAAAAATCCTAAATCAAAACAGAACTTTGCATGACACCTAAACAATTTCTTGGCATAAATCAAAGCCATGTGTTCAGCCCGAGTTCAGGAATCCATCTGGAATCATTCCTTCATTCCTTCTGGTCTTCATTCCTTCTTACAAGTCACTGTATCTGAACCACACTTTGAGTTTAACACATCATAATCTATGCAGCATTTCTTCTTGTCATTTCTTTCAAATAAAGCACTCTGTTGTTGACTTTGAAGTATAGGTTCACTGCAACTGCTCAGTTCACACGAGAAAAGACTCTAAAATTACAGTTCCCTGGTATTACTAATCACACATTACTAAATCCCGACTAAAACTACCAATTAATTTTCCATTATATTTTATGAATTAAAACCAATGATACAGGCAAGCAACACCAGTTAATTTAAAACACTGTAAAACTCATTATCAGTATGATTCAGTATGATTAATAATACTGATTCCAATGATAGTGTAACACTTTCCATAAAAAAGTTCCAATAATTCCAGCGGTCTTTAAAATGATGTATTCCTCTTCCACAACAGTTGCACATTCACACTGTCTGTTCCTGGAGCTGCCTGCAGATCCCTTGATGACACCCTGGAGTTCTTTTAAGTCATCCCGAAACATCTTGCACTCTGCTCTTGGGATGAATGGTGCGACAGACCAGCCTGGACAGATTGCCAGTGGTCTAAAACCATTATGTGTAGATTACCTACAATAGTGGACTTAAAATATCTTGGAAATGGCTTTAAATCCCTTCCCAGGTTCATAAGCCTCTTTGACATTCCTTCTAAGGGGGTTGGTGGGGGGCTCAGGCAGTTCTTTTGATATTGGCATGACGTACTCCAGTGCTTATGACCAAACCAGACCAGTTTATTGAGGTTTATATATGGTTAGCCTTCCTATTTGATGATCTAATTAGCACTTTATTCTAACTAATTGGTGCATTTAATTAGGTACGTGATGTAGTCATACAGTGCTCAGCGTAAATGAGTACACCCCCTTTGAAAAGTAACATTTTAAAACAATATCTCAATGAACACAAAAACAATTTCCAAAATGTTGACAAGACTACGTTTTATATAACATCTGTTTAACTTATAACATGAAAGTAATGTAAATAATATAACTTTTTAAGATTACACATTTTTCAGTTTTACTCAAATTAGGCTGATGCAAAAATGAGTACCCCCCACAACAAAAACTATTACATCTAGTACTTTGTATGGCCTCCATGATTTTTAATGACAGCACCAAGTCTTCTAGGCATGGAATGAACAAGTTGGCAACATTTTGCAACATCTATATTTTTTCATTCTTCAAGAATGACCTCTTTTAGAGACTGGACGCTGGATGGAGAGTGATGCTCAACTTGTCTCTTCAGAATTCCCCATAGGTGTTTGATTGGGTTCAGATCAGGAGCCACTGAATCACTTTCACCCTGTTCTTCTTCAGAAATCCAACAGTGGCCTTGGATGTGTGTTTAGGATCATTGTCATGTTGGAAAAGTGCAAGACGACCAAGGGTACGGAGTGATGGGAGCATCTTCTCTTTCAGTATAGAACAGTACATCTGTGAATTCATGATGCCATTAATGAAATGCAGCTCCCCGACACCAGCAGCACTCATGCAGCCCCACATAAGGACACTGCCACCACCATGTTTCACTGTAGGCACCATGCATTTTTCTTTGTATTCCGCACCTTTGCGACGCCATACAGTTTTGAAGCCATCAGTACCAAAAACATTAATCTTGGTCTCATCACTCCGGAGTATAGAGTCCCAGTAGTCTTCATCTTTGTCAGCATGGGCTGACAATGGGAGAGGATTCTTGCGTGGATGGCCCCCACGCATGCTATTCCTCTGCAGTGTACGCCGTATTGTGTCACGGGAAATAGTCACCCCAGTTTGGCTTTCTTTTTCTTTAGATAACTGCAGTGAACTTGCAAGCCGATTTTCTTCAACCCTTCTCGTCAGAAGACGCTCCTGTCGAGGTGTTAACTTCCGTGGACGACCTGGATGTCTCTGTGAGATGGTTGCAGTTCCATCTTTTTAACATTTTTGTACCACTTTTGCTACAGTATTCTGACTGATAAGTAAAGCTTTGTTGATCTTCTTGTAGCCTTCACCTTTCTGGAGTAAAGAAATGATTTTCTTTCTCAGGTCTTGTGAAATTTCTCTTCCATGTGGTGCCATTGCTGACAGCATGAAATGGGAAGGGGTTTTAACACCCTTTTATAGTCAACCGTCTGATGGACACCTGTGTAATGAGTAATTAGACTCACCTGTGTTTAAATTCTTGTTAAATTAGACATTTGTAGTCTAAAATTTGGCTTTTTCAGTGGGGTGTACTCATTTTTGCATTACCCTAATTTGAGTAAAACTGAAAATGTTGTTCCCTAAGTTATATTATTAACCTTACTTTCATGTTATAAGTTCAACAGATATTATATAAAACTTAGTCTTGTCAACATTTTGGAAATTGTTTTTGTGTTCATTGAGATATTGTTTAAAATGTTACTTTTCAAAGGGGGTGTACTCATTTACGCTGAGCACTGTATATTCCAAGTATTATTTGATAAATATATTTTCTTTTATCTATGAATAATTTTTTTTCAACTTTAATAGAGACTTTTTCTGCCTTTTTCTTCATTACTAACTCAAGATGATAATACCACCTTGACAATTTTAATTTATAAAAAAAATAAAAATAATAATATTCAGAAACTTGTTTATCAAAGAAGAGGTATTCTCAATTTAGTCATTATTATTTTAATTTTTATTTAATAACATCAAAAATAACTTCTAAAATTCATTGTATAAAAATAATTTTATAATTTTACTTGAGAGATATTATTGGGCTTCAAATCCCAGACTCAATTTTACTCTAAAAAAACAGCCTTAGTGCCTGTCAACTGGTTCATACAAATAAATACAGCCAAACAAAACAAGATTGGATAATGACAGAAGTTCAGATGAGAAAAGGGCAAGCGTGCAGTTGTATAAACAAACAATAAATGTATTTTGGTGAGGATTGAATCATCACAATCTCAACAATTTGATCAATAAGGTTCTGAATCTTCTGAAAGTTTTTTTCTTTTCTTTTTTTTTTCTTTTGTGTGTGTGTGTGTTTCATGGACACTGATGTTTCTCCATTACAAATCTTGCATGCTTTTCAAGCAGAAACATTATCCCAGCAGTAACTCAATAAGCCAGGCATTGATCTGTTGTTCTGTTTCAGATGGAGAGAGATTTTAAGTGCATTAAACTCGGTTCTTTTGCTCATCTCCGCCTTGTTCTCTAAATTCAGAGTAAGACTTATTGTTCAGGCAGTAGGTGAAGAGAAAAAAGGCCACAATAAGCAAACACTCTGATTGCAGGTGATTTGTCAATATTTGCCAGTGTTGCTACCGTTAAATATGAAATTTGTTTTTGTTACCTAGATTTGGGTTGATTTTGGGTAAAATATTGAGGGTAAATAAAACATTAATAAAACATTTTCTGATTGTATGTGTTTATTAAGTGTATAATTATATTATTTTCACATTTTAATTTTAATATTATTTTAATAAATTAAAAATATACTAGGATTATAATATAAAAGGCCCCCTTGGAAGTTTGCTAAGGCCCCCTGGTTGAGAACTACTGCACTAGAGTAATAAATAAATTATTAAAAGTACAGTTTACACAAAAAATAAAATTCTGTCATCATTTACTCACCCTCATGCTGTTTCTAACCCATAAGACTTCAGTTCATCTTCAAAACACAAAGATTTGTTCAATATTATCTCATAATTTTGGTCATTGAATGCCACGCAACCAAAATGCATCAGAAAGAACAAAAAAAGACATTGAAATGTAATGCATTTCAATGGAACAGTTTAATCCAACCACACCGATGACAGAATTTTCCTTTTATCATGAACTATCCCTTTAAGTCCATGCATTTATCTAATGACCTACAATATATTTAGACATTATGCTACTAGAATTAATCATAATGTTATACTGGATATGTCTGTAAACATGAGAAACCCTGATCTGACAATCCCTGATATCTAGATCATTTTATTAACAAAAGTAGTATAATATTTGTGACAAGCAGGACGGGGCGAGAGCCGTGAGGGAGCGGTGCGAGGCCGGTGGCGTGATTGCTGAAGAGCGTCACCTGCTATTGGCACCGGTCTCGTATCTCTCACGGAGGAGCTCCGGAAGCATAAATGGAGGAGCGACAACAGTGAAAGACAAGAGAGGCCCAGGCCTGGATTTTATGTTATGTTTAATTATGTTTGTGTGGCCGGCAGTCGGCCGTTAGGTACTTTCGTTTTGTTGTTTGTTTATTTTATATATTAAAGCTCTACAATATTAAATTACTAACAATTTTTAGTGACATCATTAAGATTTTCATTACCATTTTCCACCCTCTCTGTGATAATTTGCTGCGAGCTGTGAACTGTAAGCTTGCTTTCGGGTCCAGTATAGTTTGTGCTGCCCTTGCTGCCTGCTGCATCTTTCAAAAGCAGCCTTTTTGCACCGACTGCATTACATTGCAACAGCTAAAAACAATTCTGAAATGTGCCTTTTATAACATTAAAACCCGGCAGAAATAATAAGGGATATTAAAAATAATTATGAGCGTACCCTTAAGAATATGCAGGGCGACAAGAGCAACACACAGACTTCCCCACAGTTCACTCTTGTTAATAGTTCTTCTAGTGTTTAGGAACAATAGGCATAGCATTTATCCTGCTTTCTCCTTTCAGTGAACAGTTCTTAAAATAATTTTTTTTTTCTTAGTGTGAAGGACATTTTAATAATCTAATCTAATCTGTTGACATGTAAATTTGACCAGTTATTGTAATCCAGTGATTCTGGAACAAGCCACTTTTGTAGCAACAGCAAAGACAGAGTAAAGAGTAATGTGATTACTGTTTAGACAGAGTGAGTACATTAATGAAGTATTCCCATGAAAAAAATAGTAGTAATTAGTAATACTAATGACTTATTTTGAGCAACATCCTCAACTCTCTGTGAATTTGTGAGGATTAGACAGGCCCTAGACTAATGTTAAATGCTCAGAGTTGCTAAAAGACTGAAGCTATAACAATACATATTCACACTGACAGACAAGAAGGTCAAAGACCACATGGCAGTGGCACAAACTCGGGCTCTTGAATCTTGCCCAAATAAGCCAGACACTAGCTCCATAGGAAACGGCTCACACACTCCCCTGCCACATCAACGACTCAAAACTACAACCTGCCTAACAACCATCTCCATTCAAACTCATCCCAAAGCCAGATTTCAGATTCCATCGATGTGTGTTATGAGGACGGAACCCTTCCAACAATATGCCACATTCATATGCATGGGTACAAAGATCCGGCCTTGAAAATCCCTGTAAAATGAACATCCAGAGGTTTCAGAGAGGTTGTGCAGCACAATAATGAACTCCATCTGAATAGAAAATTTGAGAGCAGAGGCTTTCATAAAAAAAGAAAAATGCGCAGAAATGCAGTGGGACAATTTGTATATAAGGCTTATAAAGCTTTTAAAACATTGCTTAACAATTACATTTTTATATTTTATTATTTCAAAAAAACAAAAAAAAACAGTCATGATAGTTTCCAAGCCCTTGCAGTTTAAAAGAACGGCTACGATTTGTAACACTTGTGAGCCATTTTTGTAGCAACAAAAACAAAATAATATTAAAATATTTGGTAAAACTTTACAATAAGGTTCATTTGTAAACATTAGTTAATGTATCAACTAACATGAACTAACTATGAGCAATACATTTGTTACTGTATTTGTTAACGTTAGTTAATAAAAATACAGCTGTCCATTGTTTGTTCATGTTAGTTCACAGTGCATTAACTAATGTTAACAAATACAACTCTTGATTTTAATAATGTATTAGTAAATGTTGAAAATAACATTAACAAAGATTAATAAATGCTGTAGAATTGCAGTTCATTATTAGTTCATGTTAACTAATGTAGGTAACTAATGAACCTTATTATAAAGTGTTACTGGATATTTATTACCATAATTTCACAAAATAACGTATTTAGTCAAATGCTGCCATTCATGCTTAGATAAATTATATAAAATAGTTTTTTTTTTTAGATTAAATCATTAATGATGTCAACCTAATTGAGATCCTTACTGAATCCTCGTTCTGAAACTAACTCCAACATCATATCTCACAATCGTAACTGACTTTATACTTTATAAATGACTTTATATTTCGCAACTGTATTTTTATAGATCGCAGTTGCAATTTCTCTACAATTTTTTACAGCTGCATATTTCTATTTCTACTTTATACTTCACAATGTGACTATTTCTTATTTTAAACTTTATTTCATGATTAGCTTTTTTTATTTTTATTTTTATTTTTACTATGAACCTTCTGTGGATGTTTGCTTGTAATTTGCTGTATTAAGTGCAATTTTTTATTTTTTTAGCTTGTAGTGTCGCCAACTACTTTTTCACACAAAAGCTAGTTTCATTATAGCTCAACTACTTTAAATTATGACTAGCTGGTAGTTTTAGAAGCAACAGTTTCAAAAGAGCTTTTCCAACACTGTCTATAGATTGGTCTCTAGATTATGCATGGCTCAGTCAATGGCCCTGTTTTATTATGTGCCAGGCAAAGAAAAAAAAAAAAAATAAATCAAATCAAATCAAATCTCATCGCTTAGAAAAGTAATAGCACACCTCTCCTCAACTTAGCCACATGATTTGAGGTATCATTCATGTCTGTAGCACAATGGATTGTTTAAATCCCTAACCCTTTGAATGAGCAATAGTAATACTGATGGTTGCCTTGAAATGGCAATAATGAAAAACAGATGGCCACAAAAAGAGTTAGGAAGTAAAATACTCTTCCACATATCTCATTTTAAATGCAAAAGGGCAAGTAGTAGGAAATAGTTGTGGGGAGGAAGAGAAAGAGGGGAAAAGAGCAAAAGATTGTTGAGTTGCGTCTCAGGTACATGCCTTCATTCGTTTCAGTGGATTATTCATTTCCTTTTGAAGTGAAGCTGCTCGCCCAGCGAGGAATGTCTGAAAGGCAGCTGAAAGGAGACTCTCATATTTCTCCAAGAGCAGCTTGTCATCTGGGGGGTAAATACGCCTGTACAGAGAGAGGGAGAGGGAGAGAAAGAGTTTTATCTGATTATCTGATTTAGCGGCCTGGTCTGCCTGCTTTTCTAATCACTTAAACAAACCTCAATCGCTCTTTTCACACATGCATTTGTCCATTAATGCTGTGTATATACTAATGATTAATAAACTTGTCTTTATATTAGACGTTAAGACTAAACAAAAGCCAGAGACGTGTAAACCTTTGTCTATATCTGTGTGATGGATCTTCAGATCAGCGCCATATTGGGGTATATAATCAAATATATATAATCAAAACCAGCAACTGGCTTTGCTTCAGGACCCAGATTTTACATTAGACATCAGATGGCGGC
>RJVU01035944.1:2475426-2494451 GCA_003731715.1 Anabarilius grahami
TGCTGCTCAAGAAACATTTCTGATTATTATCAATGTTGAAAACAGTTGTGTACTTTTTTTTCAGGATTCCTTGATTAATAAAAAGTTCAAAAGAACAGCATTTATCTGAAATACAAAGCTTTTGTAACATTATACACTACCGTTCAAAAGTTTGGGGACAGTAAGAATTTTTATTTAAATTTTTTTGAAAAGAAATTAAAGAAATGAATACTTTAATTCAACAGGGATGCATTAATTCATTCAAAAGTGACAGTAAATACATTTATAATGTTACAAAAGATTATATTTCAAATAAATGCTGTTCTTTTGAACTTTCTATTCATCAAAGAATCCTGAAAAAAAATATTGTACTCAAATATTTTGTACAGTTGTACACAATAAATGTTTCTTGAGCAGCAAATCAGCATATTAGAATGATTTCCGAAGGATCATGTGACACTGAAGACTGGAGTAATGATACTCCAAATATTATATTTTCAAATATTTTCAAATAGAAAAGTTATTTTAAATTGTAGTAATATTTCACAATATTCCTGTTTTTACTGTATTTTTAATTAAATAAATGCAGTCTTGGTTAGCAGACGAAACTTCTTTTAAAAACATTAAAAATCGTAATGATCCCAAACTTTTGATGGTAGTGTATATATATATATATTAATATTACTGGTAAAACTTCACATTAGGTACACATAGTTAACATTAGTTAACGCATTATTTATTAATCTTTTAATCTTTTTTAACATTAGTTAATAAAAATACATCTGTTTATTTTTGGTTCATATAAATAAATGCTTTAAAGTATTTTTTCATTGTTAGTTCACGTTAACTAATGTATTTATCTAATGAAACCTTATTATAAAGTGTTACCCTATCACCATGAATTAGACCAAATTAATAGAAATTAGAAAACAATTTCAATTCTGTGTAAACATAAACAACATCATAAGTGTGATTTACCAGTTTAAATTGAACAAACAACAAGCTAAACATTGTATTAGTATTAGGTATTTAACCAGTCACAAACGTGCCAAAATCCTGTAGAGTTTGATTGGACAGCCTTTGATGTCAGCCACGAAATATATGGGTGGTGTTTTCCCTCCCTTTTAAATGTTGATAATGCAAGGCATAGCACAGAGACCATAAGATGATGTTGTACCATCCTAAATAAGCATGTTTATTTTGCTATCACAACATGATTATATCATTAGTTGATTTTTTTTATTTGCATTTGCATTTAGAAGCATTGTTCCTCCCTTTTTTTAAAACAGACTGACCCACCATTTGAGAACCACTGATCAAAATAATGGGCGCCTCAATATAAATAAACAGTGAAGGTGGAGCGAGCAACACGTTTTACCTCCCATATTTCCACATTTCCGTCTAATAAACTAACACTCTTGGCATGTGACATTTAAAACGGCTCTTTTGGATTCCGGCTTCAATGTAATCAAAAGCTCAAGTAATGTAAATGTTCAGATCAGACGATAAACCGCCCCAAATCCATTAAGAGCTACAAGCACGATGGACAAACTTATGTGGGAGAAGTAATCTAGTAAGAGTAAGTGGGCTTAGTCTTCAGCATATGGCATGCTGAAATCTGGGTCTGACCCACAAACCTCAAACACTTTTTTTCATGTTTCAGCATCTTTTGGGGTGTTTTTATTTAGAGTTGAACAGAACAGCAGTTACGCGCATAAACATAAAATGACCTATTTAGGAAAAGGCATTCGTTTCGTATTCCTCCTCTGAGGCTCTGACGTGGAGGCTCCGTATTAAGGAGCGATTTGTTGCAATTACGAAGTGACTCATTGTATGAAAAATGCAGCATATGCTAAATGGTGCAGTTTCACTATGAAGAAGCCACCCTACCTCTACAGTACATACAAAGGGTAAGTTGAGATGCTTGTGTAATGAGGTCAGGTTAATCAAATCTTAATGGTAGGTCTTCGTTAGACAGATTCTGGTGTCTGAATTTGAATGTAACAAATGACAAGAGTAATACAACGCAAGAAGCTTTTGGCTTCTGAGGAATTTGACTTCTTTACAAAACATTAGTAGTCATTAAAGGGGACCTATTATGCCCCATTTTAAAAGATGTAAAATAAGTCTCTGATGTCCCCAGAGAGTGTATGTGAAGTTTTAGCTCAAAATACCCCACAGATAATTTTTTATAGCATGTTAAAATTGCTACTTTTAGTGGTTGAGCAAAAAAGCGCCATTTCAGTGTGGTCCCTTTAAATGCAAATAAGATGCTGCGCTCGGTCTAAGAGGGCAGAGCTTCAAGAGCTCGTTCTCCCCTGTCATGTTTCAGTCAGGAAGCACTACAATGTCAGAAACTGCGAATATATGCTGCATGCAGATAGAACAGGTATAGTTCTGTTCAATTACCGTTATAACTTATATTGCCTTCTTGTTTTTATCCACTATATTACTACAAGTCTGTTGTACCGTCCAAATGATGGCCAAAACTATACAGATGAGTTTTATAACGTTTATTGTACACAAAACATGAAGCGTCTGTTTTCACTCTAGGAAATCTCTGTAAGAGCTTAATAAAACACTGCAAGTGTGCATTAAAATATTATCCATACACTCTCTTTACTTGTATTATCACATAGATTGTGAAGTACACAGAAACACTGGTTACAACAGTAAACAAATATATAAAGACCTTATGCCTTTTCGGGTGGAGCTTAAACTTAAGCTTAAACTTTATATCCGTAAATAAACTCGAACAGTTTTTACTTGTATATCCTTGAGTAGCATATTTTTAGCATAGTCTCTGTTTTGTTTTGTCCCTTTGTACTGATATTGGTTCACAAAGCAGTCCGGTGTGAAATGATTCGCGCAGACATAAACGAATTTCGGCAGAACTGAGGGAGCATTTTCCTGGAAAACCAAGTTAATCCACCTCATTTTCAGCAGCTCAGATTTTGGGAGTAAATGGAGAGAGCTATGTGGATTAATCCATCCAGCTACAGAACACCTAAAACGCTTGGGACACATTCTCGTCAGTGCAGCAATGGCGGACTCGCTGTGAACGCGCTCAGGGCGGTTCTATGTTCAAACGGAAGTGTCTGTCAACATTCGAGGGCGGGGCCTGTGGCTTTTGTGATGTCACACTGCCAGGGATCTGGAAACGGCTTGTTCTGAGACACTGTTTATGATTTATGGGGATTAAAAAAAAAAGGAGTGGGTGGATTTTTATCACTAAAGGGTGGTTGTGTACACACACTGCCAACACACATTTATGTCCTACCTAACACCTTGCAAAAGTGAATTTTGCATAATAGGTCCCCTTTAAAGGAGCGACTTGGAGTTGTTTTATGTTCTGCAGTAAGCAATCTCCTTGTTTGACAAGAATATATAAAATACTGACAACTTTTGTTTCTTCTACATCAGGCCTCTCAAACTTATGGAAGCTTGTTTCCGCAACGTAATAATAATAATAAAAAAAAAGGTAATTACAGCTTTTTATCTCACAAGTCTGACTTTTTTCCAGAACTGCGTGATATAAATTGGCAATTCTGAGTTATAAATGATATATATATATATATATAATTTTTATATATATATATATATAAATTAATTAGATATAAATTAATTCACAATTACAAAACAATTTAAAAGATAATTGCGACATTTTTCTCACAATTGTGAGTTTACACCTCGCAATTCTGACTTTTTTCCCCTCAGAATTGCAATATATAAACTTGCAATTACGAGTTATAAAGTCAGAATTGTGAGATATAAACTCGAAATTCTGAGAAAAAAGTCGGTCTTTGTGAGATAAAAAGTTCCAATTATCTTTTAAGTAGTGCTGTCAAAATTAGCGCATTAACGCATGCAATTATATTTATAAGTTTAACACGTTAAAAATAAAAATAACGCAATCAACGCAGCATTATTTTTTCCATCGTAATTTGGCTAGCATTACATTTTATGTTCAAGCTCTTATTCACGCAAATGCTTTAAACCATTTAAGCGCCACAAGACAAACAAGAAAGCGCTGTCTGTGAAAGTTGTGTCTGTGTGAGACACACGACTCGTGTGCACAGAAAGACGCGCACCAGTATCAAGTTTTCTTTCGAGCTTGAACAAACAATAACACAGTTATTGCCAAAATGACTGTTTTGTCAAGTATCCTCATAAGAGCAGTCGGTAACACTTTATAATAACTGCACGCTATGAAGCATTAGTTAAGCATTAGTAAATAGTTAATTCATCACCTATAAAGCATTAATAGACATTACTAAGCAGTTTATAAATACAGCTATAATTGATTTATTCTTGATTTCTAAGCATATCTATAATGTGTTTAATAATTGTATTTTCATACTTTATTTATAATCAATTCATCATTTCTAAATTAAGTATTACATTATTTACAAACCAGTTATTTAGGAGTTGTCAGTGGTTCATAAGATAATTTAGGAAGTGTAAGTAAATGATTAATAAACTATTTAAACATCCATTTATACATCTTATTATTTAGAAATATAGTAATAGTTACTTAGTGTGTTAATAAATGCTTTATTAACATATATTACTACTGTAATTCATGATTAATTCAGGTAATTATAAAACATTTAGAAGTGGTCAGTTAACTATTTTTGTGAGCTCATCTAAAGTGAGGACTATTTATATTTTGTAAAGCTTTTATAAATGAGATTTAAAGGTTCAGTGATCTTCTGCACTGCTGTTTTAAAGTTAGTACTGAGGTAGTTTTGACACTAGGAATATGTGTTAATAAAGCATTTATTAACACACTAAGTAACTAATACTATGTCTAAATAATAAGATGCATAAATGTAAATTTTTATATTTTATTAATCATTTACTTACACTTCCTAAATGATCTTATGAACCACTGACAAGTCCTAAATAACTGGTTTGTGAATAATGTAATACATAATTTATAAATGATAAATTGATCATTAATAAAGTATGAAAATGCAATTATTAAACTCATTATAGATATGCTTATAAATCAAGAACAAAGCATTTATAGCTGTATTTATAAACAGCTTACTAATGTCTATTAATGTTTTATAAATGATGAATTGACTATTTATTAATGCTTAACTAATGCTTCATAGCGTGAGTAATTCTAAAGTGTTACCGAGCAGGCTTAAATTAGTTAAATAACATCTTAAATGAAAGAGTTCTGAGAAAACGAGATGCACGTCAGATCCGGCACAGCAGCCTAATAAACCAGTAACTGTGATGTCTGTCATTACCGTTAATCAAAGAACAAAGGTAACACAGAAAATGATAGCTTTAATAAGGATTAATCTATATTTCATTTATAATTTATGCAGTGAAGAATGTAAAGTGTTTGATAACTTTATTCTATTTCTGTAATATTTCAAATATACAGAAATTGAATAAAGTAAATATGGGTAAATATGACATTTATTATAATGGGTTTATGTGAAGATTGTTTTAAGTTCACCTATATTAAAAGCTGTAATTTTTTTTTAAAACCTAATAAATGTTGAAATTGATAGCTCTCAGTTCCCTTTCAGTCGGTCACGTTCGACATACGTCAGAACTGACAGACGAATTGGGGATCATTTTGAGAGACCAATCTGTTTCAAGTGTAAACTAAACAAGCCAATGGACACTGGCATGCGAACTTTGCATCAGACGCTCCGCCCCCCTGTGCAGGTATAAATAGGAGGCGGATGCCTTGTATATTTGCTTTTCGCTTCGGAGCCGAGCAGTTCCTGCTCTGCAATCTCTCTGAGAGTGTTTCAAGCTACTGCTCTTCGGGGAAGGAGCCTCTTTGATTGGTGCTGGTGTGATGGCTCTTTCAGCGGTGGTCACGATCTCTCAAGAGCATTTAAAACAGTTGTTTTCACAGCTCTTCAGACTGTTGCACTTTTAATGAGTTTTGCTGCTCATTCAGCCTGAAAGAGGTTGCCCCTTTAATGAGAGAGTGCACACAGTGGGCTGCACTAAATTCCTGCTGTTGTGCCGTGGCTATTCCCGTTTGCTTCAACACCAGAGGAGAGCTAAATTTCCCTAAAAGAGGTTACACGGGTGTGACACTGCGTCTTTTTAAAGACGTCTTTCACCCGTGTGTTTTTGGATGCAGTCGTTTCCTGTCCTCATTGACGGCCACGGTCACTGTTTCACATGCCTGGGCATAAAGATGCTGTAACTGCGTTCGTGGGTAGTTTATGTTCTCTCATGAGAACATGACCACATCAGCACATTGTTCATCTTGCCTTTCTCGTAAGGGCTTGAGCACGTTGTTCGGCGCTCTAGATGCGCGGTCGAGACTCGAGTGCCTCAAATGAGTTCCTTCGCCTATTCCCCGATCGATCTAGTTCTTCTTCTTGTGGCCACCAGAAATGGGCTATTTTGGCTAATAAGCCTTGGTGACCTGAGGATTACAGTGGGGCTATTCCCCCACTCCTCTATCACATAACAAGCATGCTGAGACCACGTTCGTGGGTGGTTTATGTTCTCTCATGAGAGCATGACCATGTCGTGTTGGGGCTTGAGCGCTCAGCGCGCCATGTGCCGTCAAGTCTGACTGTTTACTGTTTCACATGCCTGGCAGCTTCTGGATGGGATTGCTGGTCCTTCTAATAGGGGACCTAGTGTTTCATTCGGGGCTCCAGCGGAGGATCAGATGTCAATCGCTACATCGGAAAGAGGGCTGTTATGCTCTGGAAATGAAAATGTAAGGTACTTTAAGGGTATGTGTGCGCTCATGTTGAATCAGATTCAGAGTTGACAGTCATCCTTTCCTAGGTCGCAGGGATGCAATGAGAAAATCACCTTGCCGCCCCCGTGCCTTTTTTCCCGGATGTGCATGGAAAACTTTGCAGTATGGAGCCATATTGGCGGCAAAATATGGAAAGCCAAAAGTGCAAAAATCTGCATAAAAAGTTTTTCCTCTCTCACTACCCTTGTTGTTGGGGCTGCAGTGCTATTGGCAGGCCGCCTCTGCCCTGCATGCGTTGGCCAGCCTGCAAAGTAAAAAAAAAAAAAAAAAANAAAAAAAAAAAAAAAACTACAAAAAGCCAAAGCGCTCATAATGCACGAGGGTAGTTCTGAGCTGGGGTTGCGCTGTGCACAGTGACTAACCGTGACTAATGTCACAGCGCAGGCCCTTGGCCAGACGATGACCATCTTAGTGGTCCAGAAGCACCCTGGCTAAACCTTGCAAAGTTGCGAGACATTGCCAAAGTACGCTTTCTCGATGCTCCCATCTCACAAGGTGGCCTTTTTCAGCGACGCTGTCGAGGATTGTGCCCAGCAGTTCTCGGTCCAGTAGCAGATTGAGGTAGTCAAGATCTTGCCTTGCTACTCTCGCCCCCTTCTTCACAAGAAGGTGAGGATGACAGCATGGGACGCAATGCCTCAACGTTGTCGTTCCTCTTCAATCACCAGCGAACAGCAGCGTGCGGTTTGAGAACATAACCAAACCTTCTCACGCACCCTCTGTCCAACCATGGAGCCAGGTCAGTGTTGCACCACACACTTAGGCGGGGGCCACCCCAGTGCCTCTCGAGTTGGGTCCCTGCCCTCCACCTCGCTGCCCCATCGCAGGAGCCTGCTAGCGTTCCCCAGCCTGTCCCACTGGCTCATTCAGACATCAGACTTGGTTACGTGATTCAGTTCGCCCGGTGCCCTCCCAAGTTCCAGTTCCCCCTCTACGAGGCACCTCTATGCGTTGAAATGGAACCTATTCATTGAATGGTGCTCTTCCCTCCAGGAAGACCCCTGAAGATGTCCGGACAGAGTCGTGCTTTCCTTCCTGCAAGAGGGGTTCGAGGGAAGGCTGTCTCCCTTCACCCTGAAGGTGTATATTGCTGCAATAGCCGAACATCATAATGCAGTCAAAGGTGAGTCTATAGGAAAGTATGACCTGATCATCAGGTTCCTCAGAGGTGCAAGAAGGTTAAATCTTCCACATCCTACCTTGGTACCCTCTTGGGACTTGTCTCTGGTGTATGTTTGATAAAGTATGTCATTGAAGACAGTACTCCTGACTGCATTAGCTTCCATCAAGAGGGTAGGGGACCTGCAAGCATTTTCGGTCTACAAATCGTGCCTAGAATTCAGGCCAGCCAACTCTTACGTTGTCCTGAGACAGCCTGGATATGTGCCCAAGGTTCCTACCACTTCCTTCAGGGGCCAGGTGAACCTGCAAGCACTGCCCTTAGAGGAGGCAGACCCAACCCTGGCTTTTGTCTGTCCCGTACGCACTCTGCGGTTATATGTGGACAGAGCGTAAAGCTTAGGACCTCCGACCAGTTCTTCGTCTGTTGCGGAGGCCAGCAGAAGGGAAAGGCTGTCTCCAAGCAGAGATTAACCCACTGGATAGTGGATGCTATTGTCTTAACATGCCAATCTCAAGACGTGCCTTGCCTGTTTGGGTTGCGAGCACACTCAATTAGAAGTGTTGCTTCCTCCTGGGTGCTGGCTCAAGGCACCTCGCTGACAGAGATATGTAGAGCTGTGGGCTGGGCGACACCTAACACATTCGCTAGATTCTATAGCCTTTGTGTAGAGCCGGTATCTTCCCGTATACTCGCCCTGAGTGGCCAGTACCACAAGGGACCCTCTCTAAGTGTGGGGTTGCAATGCTACTCCTGCCAACTGGGCCAGATGCGTGCATCTATTTGCTTCAGTAGAGTTCCCCAGAAATGGCTAACCCTGTTGAGTTCCTCCGTCACCCCCGGCAGTCAGACATGGACGAGTGTCTGAAGCCAGGCCTATACTTATTTGCATTGTGGAACCTGTGTTAGGCTAGGTGTCCATATGTAGTGATCCCTGCAGCGATCCCATATGTGTATTCTTCCATGGTACGACTATGACTAGAACTAGGCTGGAACCACCCCATAGACTTCCATATGTTGTAGTACCCTGCTTGGCTAGTGCATATGTGTAACTTCCACATTTCAACTCCCTACGAGCAGGATGTGGCTTTCGCAGCATTCGACGTACGTCGAACATGACCGACTGAATAGGGAACATCTCGGTTACGTATGTAACCCTCGTTCCTTGAAGGAGGGAACAGAAATGTACGTCCCGTCGCCACAGTTGCTGTTCCTCTGCTGTACGGCCGGGTCACTAGCTCAGCTCCTCAGCAGAAAAACAAATATGCGAGGCATCTACTTCATATTTATACCCGCATGGTGGGGTGGGGCGGAGCGTCGGATGCAAAGTTCGCATGCCAATGTCCATTGGCTCGTTTAGTTTACACTTGAAGTAGATTAGTCTCTTAAAGTGATCCCCAATTCGTCAATTCATCAGTTCTGGCGTACGTCTCTGTTCCCTCCTTCAGGGAACAAGGGTTACATACGTAACTGAGACATTATACTGTAATGTTAAATGTCTATTTGTTTGTTTGTTTTTTTAATCAATTTCATATAGACATCAGTACCAGTATTAGTATCAGTGATACTGGCCTTCATTCATAAAAAGATGCCATTAAACAAATATTTAAAATATACTGCCTTTAAGTTGTTTCTACATTCATTTAGAGCGTAACTGTGAAATTATTACAATACAAAAATAAAAAAATCTCCATTGTTTTTAATTACAATTAATCACGATTAAATACAGAAAAAATATGTGATTAATTCGTAATTTTTTTAATAGATTGACAGCACTACTTTTAAATTGTTTTATTCCATGGCAGAAACAAGCTTCCATACAAACTACAGGTCATGAGTGAGGTAGACAATATATTGCAATTTTTCGTTAATCCTGACTATAATTTGGTGTGGCCTTGAATAAATGAATGAATGGATTAATTAATTAATTAATTAACAAACAGTATTCAGTTTTATTAATTTTAAATTTTTCACATGGCTTTTAGTGTAACTAATTTCTTTTTTGATGCAACATAGCACAAGTGTAAATGCAAATCCTGCAAATAAATTTAGACATGGCCTTTAATATTGATACCTCTTTCTCTATATATATCTATTGTTTATTTTTATACCAATCACTGAACAGCACATATAGAAGCATCTTTATAATCAGATTGTTCCCCAAACACTGGATTCGGACATGCCTTGGTGCCTTACTATCTTATTTTTCTGCCTACGAAGGCAGAATTGTTCAAGTTTTAGAAACAACCTTAGTCCTTGCTTTGTCCTCACATGAGAGCCTAAGAAATTGCTTCATACCATTACATATCCCAAACCAAGCCACAAGAGACCCCACAGGTGTAAGCGAGCATTCTTACAGGATAACAATCGTCAAAGCGGCTTCCCTACCTGTAGTTCCCCAGGTGCCGCTTTTCGTGCTCGTCCCTGGAGACCTGCTTGCGGACTTGGGCCAGTCTTTCTTTCTGAAAGCACAACACAAGTGAATAAGTGGTGAGAAGTAGGAAGAATGACAAAGAAATAATGCCGTTTCTGCTAGTGCTATCCTGCAGTGTAATTTAGCCACCCAAAACCGAATAACAATGTCACCGAATGACTCTTTTCCCATATTACGAGGCACCTTAATGAAGTCTGAGAGTTAGCAGACGCGCATAACAGTCTCTCCTCTACACTTGTTAATACAGGGGGCCCATTCATAATTCATATAGATTTAACTCCCACTGTACTATTTTAATACATCAAAAACTATAATTGTGGAAAGGTCAGCTGGTCAATTTGCAGTGGCGCAGCAGGGTGTCTTCTATAATAGTCACTGATCTCTGCTAAATGCTGGTACAGGCATATTCGCTCAGCCCCCAATCCCCAAATCTCACTCCTCTTTTGCGTCTAGCTTTGCCCTTTGAAAATACCACCTACCTGCAGTCATCTCAACCTCATTCATCTCTTCATATAATAAAAAGTTGATCAAAAGACCAATCAAGGACTGGTGCACAAAGCTCCTTCTACTTACTCTGAAAACAAGCTTTGTCTGTATGCCTGCATTTTGAAATACGAATACTTAAATATATATCTATATATATATATATATATATATATGTAAGATTCAAGTCTGGAGCCATGTCTCTGACATCAAAACATTATTTTGCTTCATAACTTAAAAATGACCTAATAAAACGTTGCTTTTTAACAGCTGAATGGGTCGCACCAGTTCCTCTCTCCTGCGCTCAAGTAGGTGACGTTGTTTCTCCCATTCCGATGATCCAGCCGTCAGTTTCCGCGTGGATCCCTGTCCATACAGCCGTCGCTGGGCTTCCGCTTTCTGCTGGGCCAGATTCCTTCGTTTATCACTCGCTCTGGGTAGAAGGGGAAAAAAAAAAATCGGGAAATGTTCAAGTAATAGCACTCAAAGTAGCCCAAACTCCCAGCCGAAATCCTGACAGATTCCGAGACTCCATACATCACTCGACTTGACAGCATTCAGCATTTCAAGATTTCATCGCTCACTGGCCCTTCAAATTTGCTGTTGTAAGTGGCCACTCAGGGTCAGTGGGCTCCTAAGTCACTGGGGAACCCTCTCGTTTTATTGATACGTCTTTCACACTCCTGAGTTCCTGTCACTGAGTTATTGGTTTTGTCCTGCCACTGCTGGGGAAATAACACAGGAGTCGCTTTGATATGTTACTGGTAAGAACTGGATAAGTTGGGACACAGTAAACGTCTGTGGAGACTTCCAAGAAAATCACTGCAGCAGAATGGTAGCAATGCATCCTTGAAATCTGATCCACTGCTGTATTGAGTTTGTCTGCTCTTGTTTCCTACTCTAGGACCATTGTTGGGCCACTCTGGTATATTTAGTACAAAGGGTGGACCTGGGATTTGAAGGCCAGGTCTACGGTAATCAATCACCGGATACCCCGCATACATACAACTATACATTCAGAGATGTACACAGGCAGTCAGTCACACAAATTTAGAAAGTATGCACAAGCAAACATTCACAACATACAAACACACACATAAACATAAAGGGATATTTTAAGTTAAACACAATAAAGTCATAAAAAAACATTGAATAAAAAACATGATTCATCCTTCAGTTTTAAAAAAATATATATTACCCACAGTATTTACAGTAATCAAATGAAATGGCAAAATGCTGGTGAAGTGACTTTCAGTGCAGGTCTGGAGATTGAGTTCATGTGTTCATGTCCTTATATAGTGAGACGACAGACACTAAAAACACCACAAGCATCTTGCGTGCTTGAGAATATGTATAGACGAAACTGCCCATTCACACAGAGACATAGAGACTTCATATTTAAATAGCAGTCTTTTTGAGCATTAATATTCACAGACACCAGTACATTTAGCAATTTTTAATCAAGTGTACAGTCCTAATTTTGATATATTCATCCAAAATTTGCCAAATTCCACGTTATATAGTAAATTCCATTTTTATGACTGGATTCCAGGATTCTGTCCTCATTTTCTGCATTGTGGAAGGGCCCTAAATTTATTTCACGGACCCCCTGGCTATGGGGCACCCCTGGTCTAAATAACTTTTAAGCAGTGGGACTACTTTTTTTAGGTGGATTTTATGGTTATAATTTTAAAATAACTAAAGCAATTGTATATTTTTATTTTAATGTTTATTATTTATTACTGCTGTATGATTGTCCTATCTATGATTTTAAAACTTTCGATTTTTAAAAGAAAGCCTTCATTTCATTACTGCCTTTTGATAATAAATTTTATTTAAATTTTAAATAAATGTTGTTAAAGTTTGATGAATTCAATTGATTAGCATGTTTTTTGATTATTAAAATTGAATTCAACCATTAAATTGGAGAAGAAAAAAAAAGAAAAAAAAATGGCCCTAAAAATTTAATTTTTGGTAAACTTTTAATAAAGCTTTTTTATTACAAGAGAACAAACTGTAGCAACCATATGCTTAATCACTGTTATAATTAGGAGGGGGTCCTTGGAAATTTTCTCCTTTCTAATGGGTCCCTGACCCCAAAAAGTTTGAGAACCCCTGATTTAGACAACTTTAGGCAACTAGACCATTTTAGGCAAAAAACTTTTCTTTACTTAAGAAACCTGTATGAACTGACTTCATACATCTAATAAAAACCTTGATATCAGTTGAATAAAGGTCACTGCAAAAATGTCTCTCTGTGAAACAAGATAGTCCTGATAAAAGGTTGGTCTATCACCATTTGTTTGCAAATGACACTTGTTTTTATATTTTGTTATGCAAAGCAGCGACTTTCAGATATTTTTAAGTGTAGCTTAAGTGTCCAAAAGTGTCCAAATACTTTCTGGGGCCTTCACACTGCAACAGAACATATTGTACATGCTAGAGGTTCTGCACGTAATGTGCTTGCAATAAACAAAAACTCTACAATCCTTTTCATTCTTTTTTCAAATCAAACAGTAGCAAAAACAAATGCATGAGTTCCCATCAGAGAGTTTCAGGTAACTTTTTAGTAGAGATCAAGGAATCAATATTTTGGAAAACACAAATGAATGGTGGATGGCCAACAATGGCGAGTGAGTTTACTGTTGAACTCATTCTTTTTCTCTTTCTAATGGGACTCTGGAGAGAGTATTGCTCCATACCTGATGTTGAGCAGTTTCAGAGCGTTGAGTAAAACCCCCTTCTTCACGTCGTAATCAATCTTTTGATCTGTCCCAAAACTCGGGGCACGATTGATCTGTAGAGGTAAAAAAGAGAGAGATGTT
The DNA here is from genome assembly GCA_003731715.1 of Anabarilius grahami. Taxonomy (NCBI): domain Eukaryota; kingdom Metazoa; phylum Chordata; class Actinopteri; order Cypriniformes; family Xenocyprididae; genus Anabarilius; species Anabarilius grahami. The sequence continues at coordinate 2,489,028 of RJVU01035944.1, forward strand.
TTTGCTTTCATATTGTTTTCTTCAATTTCAAAATCAAAACCTGAAGCAATCACCAACTTTTAAAGGAGGCTGAGAAGCCACAGTAGAAACGGTCACTACTGAAATCAGTTTGGGAAGTTCTGTCTAAACGTCCCAAAAACCACAATTGTCACTGATGTTGAGAACATAGAGTAGCTCATGTACTTTCAAGTCGTCTGAAGCTTAAAGACAGCTTTGTGTGAGAAACAGAATGAAATGTACATCATTATTCACTCATAAACATCCCTTCCAATGAGTTCTTAACTGCTGAGACTAGATTACTGAGTCAATGAGTCAAGAACCAGATCAGTCTTATTTGTGGATGAATCATTGTGAAGGTTAGACTCAAACAATTTTGGTAATAAATCAGGTATTGACAGTACATCACTACATCTCTTATGAACTCTCTTGAATGCACCATGTTAGATTGTGCCTATGTCCTGCTCATCAAAAAAAATTAGATAGAATCTCCACGTAATACTGGAACTAGCGTGTTTACCAGATCATGCCAGAAGACATCCATTTTGTTTGGTATCCAAAACTGTCTGCAGTTTTGTCTAATATCCAAAAATCAGGGTTTTTTTGTGATCTGCATTTTTCTGGTACGTAAAACTGTATTAACTAAGTCTTCTATCAGCCTGAGAGACTGACAAACACACAAGTTGTATGAACCATGTTTATGTTTTTTTTTTGTTTTGTTTTTTTTTGAAAGGGTCAAACTTCATTGTCAACTTCATTGTCCGCTCATTGTAATGGCATGGAAAAGAGAGTGGAAAACAAATCTTAAAATTTTTATCCCTGAGAGAAAAAAAAATATGGGTTTGAAACAACATGAGGGTGAGTAAATGATGACCTCTATGGAGTGAAGTGCTGCATGCAGGTCACGCAACGTTCAAAGTTCAAACAATTGCAACTTTGATCTTGTTTGCTGCCGAGCTTTCAAAGCACAGCCGGTGATTACCAGACAATTCACAAGACATATCATGGCGTAGGTGGTGCCATTAAATCAAAAAATGGAAGACAGACTAGATGTCTATTTACATCGAGTTGTGTGGCACAAAGGCATATCATGACAAAATGTGATCTGATGCTATCTGCTTCTATTCAGTGCTAAAGACATTTCCTGGCTTCCGTGTTACAAGATAAAACAATCCAATCTTCAATCAGAATCCAATCTTCAACCAGATGGAACTGGAATAAATATTTTGAATGTTCCGATCCCAATCTGACTTCTGACCTGTAATGCTGCCTGAATCATAAATGATGCACTGTTCATTTTTTGGCCAGAGGAGAACTGGCCCCCCGACTGAGCCTGGTTTCTCCCAAGGTTTTTTTCTCCATTCTGTCTTTTCTGAGTTTGGGTTCCTTGCCACTGTCGCCTCTGGCTTGCTTAGTCGGAGGCGCTTAAAGGATTAGTTCACTTCAGAATTAAAATTTCCTGATAACTTACTCACCCACGTCTTCTGCCTACGTCACGCGTGACCTTTCCAACGTTATTACATAATGTGTGGCGCATCGCAGAGCTAGTGCAAGACGAGCATTAGTAGTTTAAAAGTATATATATATTTTTTTTTAGAAAATGACCGATTGTTTCACTAGACAAGACACTTATTCCTCGCCTGGGATCATGTAGAGCCCTTTGAAGCTGTATTTAAACTGAGCTGGACAATGACATCACTGTTTTCTCCAGAGCTACTGTATGAACTAAATTAATGAATGATTTCTACAACGGAAATTAATCAATACCGAACTTACTTAAGCTGGACAATGACACTATTTTCTTCTAGAGATGCTATACAGCCTAAATTATGTTCCCGCTATCACTTTAAAGCTGCATGGTAAAAATCTGCATTGCAAAAAGTGCTATATAAATAAAGGTGACTTGACTTAACAAAAAAAATCTGCTGTTGTTCTTTAAAGATGATGTCTGATTGGGACAAAGACACCATAGCAAATGTGTTCAGCCAGGCAACAAACGAACCAGTCCATTATGCTGAACCTGTCAGGACTCGGGTTTGATCACTCCTTTTGTTTTGTTTTCTCTTGTTTTGTTTCTGTCTCTTCTACTCTGCAATCAGCGCGGCCACTCATTATCGCTCACCTGTTTCTCTTGATTTCTGTGCTATATTTATCCTTTGTATCCCTCTGTTCTCTGTCAGTGTGTTTTGTGTCTCCAGCCTCTTTTGCCATTATTTTGTAAAGTTTGGGATCCCTGTTTGTTTTGTTTAGTTTTTCTTTTGTTTACATTTTTCCCTTCTGTCCAGTTGTGTCAGTTGCCTGTTTGTCCCCAGAACTCACCGGTCTTGGACAACTCTCCTGGTTTTGACCATCTGAATTGGTTTGTTTTGGAGTCTGGATTCTCCCTCAGTGCACTGCTTACCTGCTTGGACTTTCTTGCTGTTTTCTGACAATCAGCCTGATCTTGACCGTGAGCTTACTGTCTGACCTCAACTCTCACCTCACGACAGGATATTATTTGCTGATGGACTGATCTGGATTTTGACCCCAGTCTATTTGAATTTCCCTCTGCCTATTGCCCAGGGTTGGTTCGGAGCCCAGCGGCTCGCGCTGTTTTATATTTGTTTTGCAATAAAGTGTTTTTGGGGTCCTTCCTTTCAGAGAATGTAACAGAACCACCAATGATAATGCCAATAGATGTCTCCACTTGATCAGCAAAATCTTTTATCTTTTCGCACGAGGAATCTATTCAAGTGCTGCCACTTCATGGATGTCTGACAGCTGACTGGGAAAGAAACCGTCACTAAATGCAAATATATTGTGTGAGCCCTTTCATTCTGTCATTATCCAGTGTGATAAGCGTGCATTTATGTTTTATATTTGTCAGATCAGCTTTGTTTGGTTCACTTTGGCCAGAATAATGGCATGATCTAAACACATAAAAACCAAAGCTTTGCATTCTGTTTTACATATTTGCTTGAATTAAATCATTTATAACCATTCAGAATCATTTGAGCAGTTAATTAGAGATAATTGAGCAATAGAATGTCTTTCCGTGCATTAGTATAATCTGTCATATTCCTGCCAGCACAAGCTAATTCATCAGATGCCAGAGTTATTTTCTCAGTGGAACTGAAAAAAACTGCACAGGAAATGAGACCAGCTCGTGATATCTGCACAATCGCAGTGATGTATGATAATATTCATTCATAGCTTTTATGCTCAGTACTGCAGTATTTGAAATGTTGACCAGAAACTCAGTCTTTTGCTGTTCATATTGTTGCAAGAGACAGGAGAAAAACTAAAATTCAAGAAATACAAGTGAAAAATGCTTAGAACTTTCTTAATAACCATCCATAGTTTAGTTTAAGAAACATACAATGCCGGTCAAAAGTTAGAATTAATTTTTTTTTTTTTTTTGAAGGAAGTCTCTTATGCTTATGCAAAAATACAGTAAAACAGTAATATTATTAGTTTAAATATAATCACTGATGATACTGGCATGTGACCTACCAACATCAGTTGCGTGGCTTCACTGCCATTCACAAATCCTCTTCAGTGGCCTCATGGGATAGTAGAGTATCCATTGAATGTACACTTCAGAATCTCGGTGGAAGTAGTCATCCGGGAACTTTTCACCTACTGTTTTTTGAATACTATGTATTTGGACATTCTACTCTTTTGGCGTACTGTTTTTCACATACTATATAGTAGGGAAGTATACGATTTCGGACACAGCTTAAGAGTCCATTAAAACAAAACAGAAACCAAAACTGAATGTGACATTAAGGCCCCTCCTGGTAGGCACCTCTTGGCACCGTGAGAGAAACAACATAAGTGGAGGGAGGGTGAGGGTCTTGTGGAGGAAGTGGCAAGGAAGAGACCACGGGTGAACCGACAGCAGAAGAGACCATGGGGCTCTGGAGGAGTGAGAGTCCTTTAGCAACCCAGATAGGAGGTGAAGCAGGGCGTGTTGGAGACCCAGACGCAGTCCGAGGGACGGCGAGACCAGAAGACACCGTAGGAAAAGGGGGCCAAGGCGGAGCAGTGGTGACAAGCAGCCAAGGTGGAGCTAGGGTGATGGAAGACTTAGGCGGAGCCATTGTGAGTGGGCACTGAGGAGAAGTCGGAGGGAAGGAGTAGAGCTGAAAAGGTTGGAGGGATAAGGCGGAACCATAGTCCCAGAAGTCCATGGCAGAGGCAGAGCAACGGAGGGACAAGGGAGACCAGTGGAGCCGAAAGAATGACGGTCCCTGGTGAAACCGAGGGAGAGAGGAGCCAAGGTGAGCCAATTAGTTTACAGACCGAGGTGGAGTAATGGACTCAAAGGCCCGAGGCAGAGCCAGGGAGTCCTCACACCGAGGCTGGAGGAGCGACCCAGAAAGAGGATGACCCATGGTGTAACCGATGGAGGAGCAAGGGCGGATCCCGGGGTCCGCCCGACAAAGGTGAAGCCGGGTGTGTTGGAGATCCAGACACAGTCCGAGGGACAGCGAGACCAGAAGACACCGTAGGAAAAGGGGGCCAAGGCGGAGCAGCGATGATGAGCAGCCGAGGTGGAGCTAGAGTGATGGAAGACTTAGGCGGGGCCATTGTGAGTGGGCACTAAGGAGAATTCGGAGGGAAGGAGTAGCCCGACAGAGCTGAAAGGTTTGGAGGGATAAGGCGGAGCCATAGTCCTAGAAGTCCATGGCAGAGGCAGAGGGACGGAGGGACAAGGGAGACCAGTGGAGCCGAAAGAATGACGGTCCCAGGTGGAACCGAGGGAGAGAGGAGCCAAGGTGGAGCCAATTAGTTTATGGGCCGAGGTGGAGTAATGGGCTCAGAGGCCCGAGGCGGAGCCAGGGAATCCTCACACCAAGGCAGAGCTGGAGACTGAGGAGCCCAAGGCTGATGAGCAGTTGAGCAGAGCCACCGAAGGAGGAACCAGTGCTGAAAGGAGGCAGTGATCAGAGTCCATCAAAATTAAACAGAAACCAAAACTGAATGTGACATAATAACTGAGCACCAAATCAGCATATTAGAATGATTTCTGAAGACTAGAGTAATGTCTGCTGAAACTTCAGCTTTGCCATCACATTAATAAATTACATTTTAAAATATAATAAAATGGAAAACCGGTATTTTAAATTGTAATATTTCAGAATATCAGAGTTTATACTGTATATTTTTGATCAAATAAATGCAGCCTTGTTTAGAGACTTCTTTCAAAAACATTATAAAATATAAAAAGCACGGAAGACTAGGAAATAATACCAAATTTAATATAAGAAGTCAAGTGTTATGATACAAAAAGAGTGTTATTAATGACACATCTCAAATAAAACATACAGCCAAGAAAGAATTACTTTATTACTTTATATTATTACTGACTAATTTTCTCCTTCATATAGTACTATTCCTTTAGCTGTCAGGAATAATATGTTTAAATAAAATATATTGATTATC
>RJVU01035944.1:2498369-2556712 GCA_003731715.1 Anabarilius grahami
AAAAAAAAAAAAAAAAAAAAAAGTAAATTAAACAAGCATCCAGATTTTAAAGAATTTAAAGTCTGTTTCACTTGTTCATTGCACAATACACATTATATAGAATGCTATGCAAAAAGGCAAACTGTCCTAACAGTTCTATGACAAGAGCTGTGTAACAGTTCTATTAAAAATGCTACTTTTGTGTTCCACGAAAAATAACTGCATATGGGTTTTGAATGACACGAAGAGCCAATAATGAATTAAAAATTGTATTATATTATTATTAAGTTTTTACCTCATGACTTAAAAAATATGTTTATGTCACGCTAAGAAAAGTAGGAAGTGGAGCATTAGATAAGTGTGCTTTCGACCATCTTGGGTGTGCGGGTGAGCTCTTAAAGCTCTACTTGACCTGCGCTTGGCAAACACTTGAGAAGCACTTCCTGTCCCTGGACACTTGCTGCTTCTCTAATGATTGTCAGAAAACCAACAGCGTCAAGGACACAACCTTCACGAGAGCTAAACACAAAATAAAGTCAATTTGTTTTATTTTTTTCCCCTACTCTGTCCTTATTGCAGGTACAGTCACTGCAATAACATTAAACCCACACGGAATCCAAGAGATTGGTAAAGATCACTGCTAGTGCATTTGTGTTAGTGAAAATGGAGCTGGAATACAACCAGCATAAGTGAGTGAGTGAGTGAGTGAGTGAGTGAGTGAGTGTGTGTGTGAGAGAGAGAGAGAGAGAGAGAGAGAGAGAGAGTGTGAGTGTGAGTGTGAGTGTGTGTGTGTGTGTGTGTGTGTGTGTGTGTGGTTTTGTGATTTATGAGGACACATATCTGTAAAATGACATGGGTATTACACTGGTATTACGACATAAACATGAAATATGAGGACATTTCATGAGTCCTCATATGTAAAATAGCTTTAAAAACATACTAAACAATGTTTTATTAAAAATGTAAAAATGCTGAATGTTTTCTGTGATGGGTAGGTTTAGGAGTAGGGGTAGTGTAGGGGGATGGAATGTATAATTTGTACAGTATAAAAACCATTACGCCTATGGAATGTCCTCACTAAGATAGTAAAACAAACCTGTATGTGTGTGTGTTGTTCAAGTATACCCTACGTTAAGGGGAGAAAATATCCCCACAAAGATCCAAAATCCTTGTCCTTGTGGGGATATTTTTGGTCCCCATGAGGAAAACAGCTTATAAATCACAAAAAAAAAAATTGTTTTCCCTTTGAAAATAATATTTTTCTGACCCCAATGGCAGATTTTTTTTCTTCTTTTTAGCAAAAACTCACTTCATTTTGATACATTTTTCATAAAATGAGACTTCGTATCTTAAGTCATTTTGCTTCTCAAATAAATATATATTGATTTAAGAATGTTTAGGTATTTGAACTGGAAAACAAAACTAAAATACTAAATAAGAACATTTTTTTTGCAGTGTACTAAGTGATGTTTTCTGAAAATGTAAAAATGCAGAAAGCTTTCTGTGATGGGTGGGGGATAGAATATACAGTATAAAAATCATTATGTCTACGGAAAGTCCCCATATACCATGGAAAGCCAACGTGTGTGTATGTGTGTGTGTTCCTATACTTTGTGCATAAATTTGTCCCCAGAAATGTGAACATTTACAATAAACTGACCTTACTATTTATTTACGATTATGTTTCTATTTTCAAACTTGTTTCAGAAATGGATTATTCATTTCAGTTAAGTTTACATTTCTATTTCAGTTTTAATTTTAATGATTACATTCCAAATAGAAAAAAAAAAAATGTTTGTAATTTTTTATCAAAATGTAAAAGCTGTTGAACCAACTTTCCTTTTTGGCAGACATCATAAAACTCTCTAATTTTTCAGAGCCTCCCCTACAACCTGTCATATAAAGAAATCTTTTTACATCCCAACAAATTACCATTGATCATGCCCTACATGATTTTCGGTAATATATTTCACAAATTTTTCCACATTATGGTAGTAAAAACAAAGTTTTAAACACTATAATATATATCCAACTTTATATAAAGAGAGAGCTGTGCTAAATACAGTTTACATTCTGCAACGATACAAACAATCACACAAGATCTGTTATATAGTATGTATTGCTTTACATGATTATACTATATGTAGGATGTACTATATATGCAACTTTTAATATATGTAATATATGATGATAATATATGATATAACATCAAGCATATTTGCTACATAGTACTGTACATGCCGCTTAATGTGCTTGTCACAATGCATTGTGGGATTGCCTTCTGAAAAATACACGCAATGCTGCATTAAACTGTAGCCAAGTAGAAGGCAGCATAATGATGCCACTTACCTTTTAAAACAGCTGTCTTGTCGGGAGCACCCTTATGTTGCCCTAAAATGCTTTCTAGGTAGGCGGCTCGCTACGTTTTGGAACAGAAATGCTTTCAAAAGCATCCAGACATAGCCTACTCATTGAAAGATGTGAATTGAGAAGCCATGTTTCCCCTCTGTCTCTCTCTCTCTCTCTTTCTCTCTCTCTCTCTGTGGCTCTGCCTTTGCATTATTCGTCATGCCAGCTTAACGGCTCCAGTGTGAGCAGTTTCTAGAAAGAAAAGAGGGGGAAAAAGACAGAGATGGCCCAGGGGGGAGTGATATCAATGTTGCACCACAGCATTTGACTAATGGCTATTCAAGTCCCTCAGATGCTTCTGTCTGACCTGTGGAGTGGACGAACCTTCCCAGCAGCCCTGCGAATGAGCAGCACCCAGATTAACATGTTAATGATGCGCTCTGGTGAAGATGTGGACAATGGTGCCTCACCACGTCTAGCGGATGATGTGAGGCGAGCTAAAGAGAGTGAGGTTTCTCCGGTTTCCATGTTTGTGTTCCTGCTCGTATCAATGGCTCAAATGTTTTGAATGTCAATGGAAGGAGAATAAAACCCGCAGAGAAGATAAAATCAGTACAAAAGCCTCAGAACATTAGCTGTTTGGCCAGAGCTAAAGTGCTGCTGCAGCTTGTGTGTGTGTGTGTGTGTGTGTGCGTTAAGTGTTTATTTAGCCAATGTGTGTTTTTGAGGGCACATATGTGTTGGTGTTTTTGAAATGTTAAATGTTAGATATGTTTAGTAGAGTTGTTTTAGCGATGTGTGTTTTGTGTGTGTGCATGACCATTTGTGCCTTTTTAATTTAGGTTTATGTTGGAGTGTGTATGTTAGTATTCCTATGATGTGTGTTTACATTATTTTAATGGTGTATTTGTGTGTAATGATTGTACGTGTGTGTACCTACTTAACCATATTTTAAGGCGAACATTTGTACCCAGAACTGAGCTGCATTTATGAAAACGTTATAAAAGTAAAACTTTAAAACTGTATTTCCATGTATATTTTATATGTGTAATATGTGCAATATATGTATTTTATATTGAATAAAGACCCATTTATACTGTGTAAGAAAAAAGTGTGATTTGATTAAGCCTAATTCAATATTTCGTTTTTATATTTTCACTGTATTGACTTTTTCTACCCACTATTAGTGTACAGTTAGATGTATAAACCTGAAAAGATGTTCAATTTCAATTCACTTCATTGTCAAAACACTTAAAAAAAAATATATATATATATATATATACATGCAAATTTATAATAATAAATAACTATATGCATATTTGGTTTGTATTTCTTACTGTTAAAAAAGTATGCGGTCAATATAACATAATTACAATTAATTATTTTCCTAACCTGTCATTTAAAAGCAAAACTAAAAAAGCAGTAAATTACTTATAATCATTTTATTGTTGTTATTATTATAATTATTATTAATAACATATTTAACTGCATATTTGTTTAAAATTTTTAGTGAGCATGTTAACTTTGACAGCATCATTACTTTGACATAAAGTAATGATGAACAGATTTAATTTAGGCTTATATTCAAATATAAGCATTCATCAACTCACACATCAGTTGTGGTAAAAGGAAGGTCAAGCATGTTTGCTTGACGTGTGAGAACCAATGAGGTTCATTATCGTGTGTTACGCAGCACGTTTGAGCTTTCGGAAAAGGTTTGTTCTTGCGCATCAAGCAGTTTCGGTTGAGCTTCTGTTTATGTTCGCTGATCAATGTTTATATGTGAATAAAAGGCTAAATTGAATCTGTTATAAAGTGATTTGAGTCTCTTCCAAAAAAAAAAAAGGACTAAACATATTCATATGGATTAGTTTTATGATCTCTTTATGAACTTTTTGAAGCGTCAAAGTTGCAATTGCATAAGCTGTCAGTGGAGGGACAGAAAGCTCTCAGATTTCATCAAAAAGATCTTCAATTGTGTTCCAAAGATGAATGAAAGTCTTACGGGTTTGGAAGGACATGAGGGTGACAGAATTTAAATTTTAGGGTGAACTAACCCTTTAATATATCCAATGTATGCTCTTGAGAAATTGTGTGTTCGAGCAATTTACCTGTTGTCTATTTGAGTGTGTGTGTGCGCATGTTGGTGTTTTGTTGCAATTGAATGTTGATTGTCAATGAATGTATCAATGTTTGAGCCGTGGTCCTTTAAAAACACAAGTTTTAGAGCTCTCAGTAAAATGTGTGTGAGTGAGAGAGAGAGAGAGAGAGAGAGAGAGAGAGAGAGAGAGAGAGAGAGCTGTCAGCTTGAAGGTATTGTAAAACCCCAGATGACATTTCAGCCTCATTTGCAAATAAGAGGAAAAAGAAACTGAAAATAAAATGAAAAACAGTTGATAAGCGATGAAGAAAAGGAGAATATGACATTTCTCTGTCAAAGTAAGAGGTTACATTTTACTTTTTTGTTGCCACTGCAGCAGACAGTAAAGTGTCTTGATAAAAGAATCAGAAGACCTGCAGATGTACGGAAACCTGAATAAATTATAATTGTAGATCAATCGTAACAATTTCTGCTTCAAAGAAATAAATTTTATAGAATATCTGATAAGAGTGAGCCATCAAAACTGAAATTAAATAGAGGATGAAGGAGGAAGTTGAAAGAATACCATAGCGGACAATTGCCAATATTTTTTCCACTAAAGATTACGATAGTCAGCTTTGAAACTTTCATAAGAGAACAGACAGCAGAAAATCACACCTCCTGCCTCTCTCCGTCAGACGCTGCAGTGTGGATATGTGTCTTGACTAATCACTTGAAATCGGAAATAAATGTTCGCTCAGTAAATGTAGCGTGAAAAAGAAACAGCTTTTTTTTCCCCCTCAGTGAGGAGCTTGTGGGATGTTAATTGATGGGAGTTTGTGGCGGCTGCTAGTAGCACTGAGGGATCATTATCACTGGGGCTGAACGACTGCATCTACCACCACAGTTTGTGTTCTCTCCCAAAACCTGCAAAGAGACACTAATAGTGCCGGAGAACTGCAGGGGAACGACCGTCACTCAACACCAGACATTCCTAAAACCTGCAACAAAATTTCACAATGACTTCACTTAAAACAACAACAAAAATTGCACTTTTCTCTGGACCCGTGGCCTAGCTATGGTGCTCAAGTGGGACATTCAAGTATAAATAAAGCCTGCAACGTGATCCAGTTCCACAAAAAAAATACCCCCTCTCTATTGTTTATGTCAATATAAAAGTGCCAAAAGTTAAAATAAATAAGAGATATACCACATAACAAACTTACTCAAACTTACTCGCCCTAAAAAACCTAACCCTAACCCTGATCCTATAACCTTAATAATATTTCCTCTCTAATGTCTCACTTAAAAAGTGGCATAAGTCCAAAAACTAAAGTAAAAAAAAAGAAAAGAAAAAGAAAATCTGATACATTTCTTTCAGAGCCATGGCCTAGCAGTGAGCACATATGTGCCATAAAGTGGTGCTCACATGGGAGTCGTAGGTTTGAATTCAACCTGCAGTGTGATTCTAATCCCTTAATAAAATTCCCTTTCTAATGTTTCTATCAAAAAACAAAAAAAAGACCAAAAATAAAATGTTTCTAATAAAAGATCAAATTCTTCTGAGGATTTAACCAATGGCAAAAAAAATAATCATCCCAAGGCATTTTACATTCTAGAATCGGTTAGTAAGATGGAAGCTGCAGCCAGAAGTTTGGGTTAAAAGATTTAGGTCATGCTTTAACTGCCACACAGAAGTGTGGGCGATCCAGAAAACCTGACATGGAACTTTCTGGGTTAGCAAACGGCACATTACCCCACATGTAAGAGCGCCAGCATTCCTGCATCCTAACCGTCTTAACTCACAGTCCTGACCTACATATCTGCAGCATGTCTGTCAAACGGAGGAAAGAGGGAAGAGAGTCTGCTCTTGCTCTGGTGTAAGCAAACTCAGCCCTGTGTTTATGCTGAACGTCAGTCCTGAATACGCTGCTATTTAAGCATTTATCCTTGCTGTTGTGCAGGAACCGCACTTTAAATGTAAAAGGCAGCCACATTTCTCAAGTCAAAAGCATTTAAAAATGTGTAGGGCTGCCAATATAACATAGTTAAAACAATCAAATATATAAAAATGCTATTGTTTTAATCACGTGCCTTGACCAGTTTGTATAACATGATTTTTTATTAGATCAAATTAACCCTGAAGTACCACCTTTTTGCCAGTCATAAAAATCCCCCTTACTGTGGGTAGGCAGTGCAAAATGAGTGAAGAACCATTCACACGGGACACGTTCCATGCACCCAGACAGCTAGAAAACTGTTTTTACCTGACACATCGCCTTAAAACCATAGCCAGCATGATGCGTCCTAACGGCCAAAGATGCCATGGGAAAATATTGCAGACAAAACAATAAAAATGTAAACAGCTTATGCCTTATGTACAGGTGCTGGTCATATAATTAGAATATCATCAAAAAGTTGATTTATTTCACTAATTCCATTCAAAAAGTCAAACTTGTACATTATATTCATTCATTACACACAGACTAATATATTTCAAATGTTTATTTCTTTTAATTTTGATGATTATAACTGACAACTAAGGAAAATCTCAAATTCAGTGTCTCAGAAAATTAGAATATTACTTAAGACCAATACAAAGAAAGGATTTTTAGAAATCTTGGCCAACTGAAAAGTATGAACATGAAAAGTATGAGCAAAGGTTCAATATTGAAAACACCTGGTGCAACACTCTAATCAGCTAATTAACTCAAAACACCTGCAAAGTGGTCTCTCAGTCTAGTTCTGTAGGCTACACAATGTAGGCTGTAGGAAGACTGCTGACTTGACAGTTGTCCAAAAGACGACCATTGACACCTTGCACAAGGAGGGCAAGACACAAAAGGTCATTGCAAGAGAGGCTGGCTGTTCACAGAGCTCTGTGTCCAAGCACATTAATAGAGAGGCGAAGGGAAGGAAAAGATGTGGTAGAAAAAAGTGTACAAGCAATAGGGATAACTGCACCCTGGAGAGAATTGTGAAACAAATCCCATTCAAAAATGGGGGGGAGATTCACAAAGAGTGGACTGCAGCTGGAGTCAGTGCTTCAAGAACCACTACGCACAGACGTATGCAAGACATGGGTTTCAGCTGTCGCATTCCTTGTGTCAAGCCACTCTTGAACAACAGACAGCGTCAGAAGCCTCTCGCCTGGGCTAAAGACAAAAAGGACTGGACTGCTGCTGAGTGGTCCAAAGTTATGTTCTCTGATGAAAGTAAATTTTGCATTTCCTTTGGAAATCAGGGTCCCAGAGTCTGGAGGAAGAGAGGAGAGGCACACAATCCACGTTGCTTGAGGTTCAGTGTAAAGTTTCCACAGTCAGTGATGGTTTGGGGTGCCATGTCATCTGCTGGTGTTGGTCCACTGTGTTTTCTGAGGTCCAAGGTCAACGCAGCCATATACCAGGAAGTTTTAGAGCACTTCATGCTTCCTGCTGCTGACCAACTTTATGGAGATGCAGATTTCATTTTCCAACAGGATTGGCACCTGCACACAGTGCCAAAGCTACCAGTACCTGGTTTAAGGACCATGGTATCCCTGTTCTTAATTGGCCAGCAAACTCGCCTGACCTTAACCTCATAGAGAGGAAGATGCGATATGCCAGACCCAACAATGCAGAAGAGCTGAAGGCCACTATCAGAGCAACCTGGGCTCTCATAACACCTGAGCAGTGCCACAGACTGATCGACTCCATGCCACGCCGCATTGCTGCAGTAATTCAGGCAAAAGGAGCCCCAACTAAGTATTGAGTGCTGTACATGCTCATACTTTTCATGTTCATACTTTCCAGTTGGCCAAGATTTCTAAAAATCCTTTCTTTGTATTGGACTTAAGTAATATTCTAATTTTCAGAGATACTGAATTTGGGATTTTCCTTAGTTGTCAGTTATAATCATCAAAATTAAAAGAAATAAACATTTGAAATATATCAGTCTGTGTGTAATGAATTAATATAATATACAAGTTTCACTTCTTGAATGGAATTAGTGAAATAAACCAACTTTTTGATGATATTCTAATTATATGACCAGCACCTGTAAACGGCCTCTATGTTTATGTCGGACAAATTGATAAAGATGATTTCCAGAATGGATTGCTGTGGACTGTAGGTCAGCTTATTGTTCAATGATATAGACACTAAAAGAATATTTTTAATTATTAAAGTTTCGATTGACAGCCCTACAAAATTGACATTTACCTCAATAGGGGCTTTCGCACCAAACAGTTCTAGGAACTAGCCACTAGGATAGTTCCCCAGGAACTAATTTCTCCACCGGGCCATGTTCCTGGTTGCTTTCGCACCAGGAATAGGAACTCCGAAGCGGCCAACAGCAGCGTCTTTAAGCGCGGCATTTACAAATGCTAAAAACCTGTGAATGGAGGAGGCCGTGATCGGAGCTGTGTTTGTTGTGTGTCGTGGGTTTCGTGATAACGGAGATGGAATGTAAATGCATAATCTACACGACTGAAAGAGCAAAAAGTGGGGCTAAGAGACGAAATCTTCTATGACAACTTTCAGTATTACATACCATCGAGGCGGAAAGAACACAACCCTGCAGACAACAGTTAAATGCCGTTATCGCTGTTTTCCATGCTCGTGAAGTAAAAATGTTTACACATCTTTTTAAAAATGCCGGGTGCTGGTGTTTGACATGTGTTTGACCAATCAATGTACACTTACGTCACTGAAGGTTCCAACAGTGCTGGTTTAGACCCTACTCTGAAGTAGGAGCTAATTTAGTTCCCCCAAAAGGAGTTCCCAGAACTAAAATCGTTTTTAGTTCCTGCGGTACGAACATGGCAAAATCCGGGTACTTCAACCAGTAGCTCTAGGAACTATGAAAAGGCTCTCTTTAGTGTGAAAGCCCCTAATATAAGTCTTCCCAGCCAGCAGTTGTTAGTTTAACATTAAAAATGTTTAAAACGAATAATGCTAAATGTCTCACATGTAGCATTATAAGGTGAGAAGATGGATCTACTCGCAGCAGTATCAGATTTATTCGACAAAACACTCTTCTCTAGAGACAAGGAACAGACCGAACAGGCGGTAAAAACACGAGAAGAACTGACCAAGAACTGAAAGAAACACAGATCTTAAATACATTAAAAAAAACTAATTAACGAAATGAGACAGACTAATCAAAACTGATGAACACAGGAAATGACTGAACACAAAGACACAGAACTTAAATAAATCACAAAACAGAACTCAGTCTACCCGTTACAAAATGGTTTTAAAAAGGTTAACAAAATACATACATACAAAATACAACATTGAAACTTTAACAATATCATTGATATCAGCGTTGTGATATCAACATTGCTTTTTTTTTTTTAAATAAAAAATAAAAAATCGACAGTGATTCAACCTTGATCAGTGACGTCCATTCACCCATGAATAAATGTTTAAATGCCAACTAGGTTGTGAAGAATGTTTGGTGTCCTCTACAATTCACCAAAAAAAAAATAGCTGCTATATGGTTAAGCAATAACCATGACAAACACATGGTGAAGAGGCATAGTCAGCACAATCATTTTATGTTTGTCGAGTTAAAAGATGTCTATCCTGGGAACGGCTGGAAAATGTTGTTTAGATGACTGTCATCCAACATTACAGAACACCACAGCAAAAGGAAATGAAAATGAGAAACAGAACAAAAAAATGCCAAACCCCAGAATCTAAGAAACCAACTGTTTTCAAACACACAAACAACTGCCTCTTTAGATCATCTTTCAGTGGGAGTCCCTTGTTTAGCTGAATTACATGGAAAGTTTTGCCTTAAATGGTGAAAAGTTGAACAAAAGGACGCAAAACCCAACATTCTTTAGCAAAACCGAGGTGAATGCATCCTATTCACCTTTCCACAAAATTGGGTATCATATGGCAATCATTCCAACCTATATCTTTGTTAAAAACCTACTGAGCTGCCTACCTAGACTGCATTTTTAGGCATCATAGGCAATGCAACCAATGTGAAACCAGTTCCAAAAGATCAGCAGAAACATTGTGGTTCTAAGATATCTCATTCAAAAAGAGCTTTCTAAAAGATCCTTAATGAATTAGGCAATCCCTAAATGCATTGCAATCCAAGATGGTAGACTGCATTCAATACTGAAAAGCATTGATTAAAAACCCAGTATTTTACTCAATATGTGCATGTCCTACAGTGTACTTTTGTAAGCTTAGCTACCCGCCAACGTAAAACTATCACTGTAAAATGTTTTACTTGTTTACTTGTTTTAATTTTAATTGTAAAGGACTATAAAAATGCAACAGTAAAAACCTGTTAATTGGTTAACCGTAAGTTCCTAAACTATATACAGAGAAAAGCTGTAACTGAGCTATCCTTGCATTTTGTGTAAGTTTACAGTAAAATATTGTTAAATGCACCATTCGTCAGGTAAAAAGAACAAATCATCTAATAATTAAAAGTGAAAAGCCGTAAACTGACTGTGGCGAGCAGGGCGGGCGAGAGCCGTGAGGGAACGGCGCGAGGCCGGTGACGCGAGTGTTAATGATCGTCACCTGTGAGGCGCACCGGCCTCGAGTCCCTCACGGAGGAGCTCCGGAAGCATAAAAGGAGGAGCGACGACAGTTAAGGACGAGAGAGGACCAGGCCTGGATTTTATTTTATGTTTTATTATGTTTGTGTGGCCGGCAGACGTCCGCGAGGGTCTGCCGGCATTACTTTCGTTTTGTTCTTTGTTTATTTTGAATTAAAGTTTTGTTAAACGTTCGCCGGTTCCCGCCTCCTTCTTCCCGTACTTACGAACTGTGTTACACTGACATTCCTAGAATTCCCTGTATGACAATTCTTTTTAATTTAATTTTTTCTTAGGTTTTTGTTATCAATACATTAGGGTTTTATATGTATGTTACTAAATGAATGTTTATTACATTATTTTAGTGTCATGTGTGTTACCATAATGGTGTTTTGTATACAGTATGTGTGCATGTCCTTCTTTACCTTGTCTTGTGGAAAAGCTACTTGCGATGAACTTTGATTCATCATGTGGCTTTTCTCTTTACCACTTGTGTTATTATGGTGGATGTAAGTATATGTTAAAAGTACAAAAGACTTTTTAGCAGCAGCGTGGTCTTGCTATTTCAGCAGAAAACCCTAGTGAAAAAAATATATACTAAAATGTATTTGAAATACATTTATTTTGTGCTAAGTATACTACAAATACATTTACATATTTAAGTGCTAAATACAAATGCCCTGCAATTGTACTTTTGGTATACTAAACTGGTATACTTAAAGTCAGCAAAATCGGAACAACTAATTTTGTACTTAATGAACTTTAATTGTGTGGAAGTAATGCTGACGTCCAACTAAAGATATACTCAAGTATATTTGATTGTGCTAAATTGGAACTATTACAAGTATACTTTAGGTACACTTTAAATATCCTGCTTTTTAAGATTGATATTATACAGAGATCATACAATCCTTATTAATAGTGATATTAAAACAATTCTTAAGCATAACATTAAGAAATGTGCATTGTGCAATAAAGAAATACTCCAAATAAAGTTTAATTATAATTTTATATCAGTAAGTCTTAAGTGATATGCCAATAAATGTGTTAATGGATTTGACGTAAATAAAAAATTAAATTCACGAGCAAAAATAAAAAATTGAAAATAAATTTCTAGGTGCTATAAGTAAGCAATAAGGTACAATAAGCGGAGTGCCCGCAACCCCAATATATACGTTACAAAAAAGAGCTATAACGATCATAAAAACTATTGACTATTATGAGCCAACAAATAAATTGTTTAATAAATTACATGCTTTAAAATTGGTTGATTTAGTGGATTTTTATACTGCACAGATAATGTATAAGGTATATAAAAATGTACTTCCAAATTGTATCCAGAGGCTGTTCAAAATAAGAGAAAGTCAGTATAAACTAAAAAGACTATATATGTTTTAAAAAAATAAGGGCAAGAAATAATACAAAAAAATAGATGTATATCTGTCAAAGGGGTAAACCTATGGAATAATTGTGATAAGGAATTCAAATTGTATATTTCACTTGGTAAATTCAAGAAAATTTTTAAAAACAAAGTGATAAATAATTTTATAATTTAATATGAAATATTTGTGTATGTAATATTTAAACTATTGTATTAATATCTGAAATGTGTATTTTGTAATTATGCATGTACATTTTGGAAAATGTCTTGCATTATGTTGTTTTTTTTACTAGGGAAGAGCTGTTGCATTTACTGGTTTAAAATTTTGTTGTTGTTGTTGTTGTTTAATTCCTGGTAAATTACTGTTCTAAACTGTATTTTTACTGAATTATCTGGCAACCACAGCTGGCAGTTTTGTTAGTAAAAAACAACTACTCTTCTACTGTGTATTGCTTATACATTTTGGGCCAGATTTACTAACAGCTGGCACCAGCGCAAACCCTTTTTTGTGTGTGTGTCTATGTTTTAAAAAAAAACTACTGTCAGGATGTACAAAGGACATGCAGTGAAAAATTAGCAATGAAAATTAAAAAGATTTCTTTTGTCAGCACATATAGATAACACTATAAATGTAAATAATAAGAATAAAATAAGAATAAAATAAAAGTGTTTAGATGGTCAAGAGGTACAAAAAAAAAAGTCCTATTGCGGTATTATCCTCTATCATGTTGGCTTCTAACAGGCAATGACAATCAAATGTGGACTGTATACTGTATATCAACATAAGTGGGATCAAAAAGTGGACTGATTGAGGACAGAAGGTGAAAACAGACCTCTAGCAGCCAGGGCTTGAGCTTGCGGTCGAGGATTATGTCAAAACCCAGCACCTCAAAGCAGACGCTGGCGCTCCCTGGTGGCTGACCCGGGCGGCACATACGGTAGGCGTGGAGGACATGTGGCTCGGCCACTATCAGGGTTTTCACCACCAGCTCCTGCGAACACATGCACAAAACACACTTTTATTATGAAAGACAACACAACAAATTTAAACAACTCCAAACAGTACAATCAAAGGTGGACGTTTGTGAATTGAAATGCACTAATCGCAAGATATGCATGACATTGTGTTAACTTTCGGTGAGGGCATGCTCGTGAAATCTCATTGCATGTGCAAACAGCCCGTATGAGGGACTCATTAACATCCCAGCACCCTGAAGAGACATGATAGGTCAAAGACTGACAGCACGCTACAGGAAGACAGGGGCAGATCGTTGGAAGACAGGAACAGACGGCCTGTATCAGCTGCTGTACTCGCTTATCAGAGGTCTGGCAGGCCGGCGGTCTCCCTGCATGATTAAACAGAGGCTGTGTTGAAGTATGAGGGGCAGATAACCGGCGGGACGTTTGCTGAGCGTCCCGCAGACCCCAAACGTGCAGTTCCGGAGAAGCAGGTTAGATCCCAGCATGCATCCTCCACAGAGAACAGAAAGAATTGTGTGTGTGTGTGTCTTCAAATAGATTTAAAATGTTCATGCATATCTGTTCTGACACGTGAATGAGAATTTAACATTAGTAGGGTCTTTCACACCTGAGAAATTATTTCAATAAAAAAAGAACAACATGTAAAGCAATACAGAGACACTGGATTACAGAGAAGGTGCACGCTTGGTCAATGGTGACACTTCTGAATGCCTGGCAAAAGAGTCAACAGATGCAGACGTGCAGTGACTGGATGAGCTCTTAATTTAAAAGATGGAAAAATCACAATTAGATCAAAAGAGTGAAGTGGGCAGCAAGGAGAAAGAGGCAGTGCAAACAGAAGCAGGGGAGAGATAAGGGCAGAGCTGTCACACTGGTAACACACTGACAGGAAACGTTTGTTTTTGAAAGGAACATTTGATACAATTAAGAAACCTGAGCCAGGGAGGCTGATTAAAGTAGAGCTGCATGATCTATCGAATTCTGAAAAATACTGCAAATCTCGATAAGCTTATCATCAGGGTTGTGATATGCATTGGGATATGAAATTAAAGCCATTAATCTGTAAAGTTAATAGAAATGTGGAGAAAAATCTGGTTGAGCGATGTCTTCTGATGTGTGTGAAGCGATGACATCATATGCATAATTTGTAAAACTTCTTTTAACTTGACACAGTGCCTTAAAAAGACATTGCTTGTAGCATAAATGCTAAAAAAGAAAGTCCAAACTGTCCAACTAGTGCAAGTTTGCATAGACAATTAAAAAATAGCACATACAGATGTAAGAACATGACTTTTGTGAAAGGCCCTAACTGGGTTAGCTAGTTCAAATGAGTTGCAAAAATAATATCTGAATATCATCAGTAAGTCCAAGCGCAATGTGCTATATGACCAGTGCACGAAAAAACCAATGGTTAGGGATTGGCGGATTGATCCTGAAGTATTGATACTTTTGATACTGATGTTGTATTGAAAGGATTGATCCTCACACAAAAATATCGATCCTAAAGTATGTTTTTAAGAAGTAATTTTAAATTCAATGCATAAAATAAGCTTCTAAGTGGAAAATAAACTATGTTAGCAAATAATTGTGTAGGTTAGAACTATCTCTCCTACTCATCTGAATATACGTAAATGCTAAAAGACCAATCAACCTTCGATGCCGATGCTTCGCTCACAGTTCTTGTTCAAACAGGGCTACATTTTCCAAAAAAATCCTAAGCATAAGTAAATCTTAAGAAATCACTGCCACCACTGGTCTCTGCGCTCAGCTTAGGCTCATGATGCGTATAGGAAACGAAGCCCTGAACAATGCTTATTATCAGATGACAGAGAAACAATTGGGAGCTATTTCACAATAAACAAATTTAAAGTGTACACAACTGTTCAAAGTTTTGACATCAGTAAGATTTGTTTTTTATGATTCAGCATGGATGCATTAAATTCATAATAAGAAATGTTTCTTGAGCAGCAACTCAGCATATTAGAATGATTTCTGAAGGATCGTGTGACACAAAGGATTAGTTCACTTTAAAATGAAAATTACCTCGAGCTTTACTCACAACTGTGATAAACACAATCGGAGTTATATTAAACAATATCCTGACGCATCCAATTTTATAATAGCAGTGAACGGAACCAACGAGTATGAAGCTGAAGAAAGTGCATCCATCCATCATAAACATACTCCACATGGCTCCGGGGGGTTCATAAATGGCTTCTGAAGCGAAGCGATGCATTCGTGTAAGAAAAATTGTGTAAGAAATAAAAACAACTCACTGATACATCGCCCCAGAATTTGGCCACGTCGTAATCGTTGGTTCGAAGGAACTCTGTGAACCACCCAATAGACCGCTTACTGCCTTTGTCCACCGTTTCATCTCGCTCAAAGTTCTCATTGTGTTTGTTTACAGAGTAGTTGGTCAAGTGCATATACAGCTGATTCTGAGGAAATAAAAAAATTAAAGTCCATCAGAGTATAGATGCCATTTTTTTTTAATTTTTGAAAAAGCACAATGTCAGTGTTTTGTCAGCTGAAAGAAGTACATCTATGTAAATAAAACCAATATTATATAAATTGTCACATTTATTTCCTTAAAACAATTCACAGAATGGTTTTAAAAAGATTGCCAATACAATAATATTGTATGAATATATGTAATGCAACATGTTATGCAAGAATTGATGTAATAAGATTTACAATATATTCTAAACAAGAATGTTTTTACGAAGATTTACAATATGACATTTTTTTTTTTTTTTTACAAAAAAAAAAGTTTTAAAAGGTGTTTACATTTCAACCATTTACATTAGAATGGTTTTGTGAAGATTTTCAATGTGTCTTTGGCACAAACTTTACAATGTGGCAACTTATTAAATAATGGATTCACCCAAAAATTACAAGAATTGCTGAAAGATACTCATTCTTATCACATTAAATATGGTGCCTACTCTGACTAATATCTGTTACCTCAATTATGTAGTGTTAAAGTCAATATGAAACAGCTTTTGCAATTACTTTTCTCTACCAGGAATCGCTGGATTGTGAAAAGTGTCTATGTGAGTTGAATGGAGTAGAGGTTTTTGACCATTAATGGAGTCAGTTTTGATTACTTTTTACTAGTCCGTTTACTACATAGAATTACAATTTTCACATCGCTTTGATGACATCATAACTTACCAGGTTTGACTCGTTTGGCGTGTGGTACTTCTCTGTACCCATTCGAACCAGGCCGTCGTTGTAGAGGAAGACACGCAGTGGATCACAGGAAGTAACAAGAATGTAGAATCTCAGGTCAAACTTGTAGCCCTCCATTAGGAAGGGCTTATCCAAGTATTCCTGCACAATGAAGTGGTCCTGGACCGGGAGCTTTTCGTAGTTTCGAATCAGAGATATCCTGGGAGAAAATGGATAAGATTCTATCACATCCCAAAATGTGGTGCATATTTTATTGTTGGATAAGAATCCAAACCTCTGAAGTGTGTCAGAGAGAGCGAGTTTATTAAGGAGTTGACTCTGTCGCTGGTCCCTGGACCCTGACTAGGCCCAGGTTAATAAGACCAGACGTCTTGGTCTGTTTTAAGCCCTGCCTCATTTATTTCCTTTGATTTTGAGGTTGAACAGATCTCCAGCTCTTGGCTGTTATAGAGTACAGACAACGATGTGTTCACCAGTCCCAAACACAAGAAAAAGTGAAGTTTGGATGTTTAACAAACAAAGGGGCCTTAGAAAAACAATTTTGAAGGTAAAATATATGGCCATTGGTCTGCATTGACTTAATTGGTGTTAAGTCATGTTTCTCTCCGTCCGGTTTGCATGTGGCCTCAACAATTACCTGAAACGTCAACTTTCCAAGAACCGCAAGCTGCTGAAGGAGGGCTTGATCATCACAGTTCATTCGTTAGCTATGTCAGCTGATAAATATTGCAACAGAATTTGTCTACTTGTTCTTGGAGCAATTCGATGTGGAGGTTCAGCACTATTAAAACATAGCTGAACATTCTCGGGAATTGTGTTGTTACGAAAGATTCTCTTGTGACTCATGATACATTTGACTTATTTAAGGTTGTTTGTTTAGTACAAGCAGAAAATTGCAGAAAATGACCAATCAGGAACATGGGCCACAAAAAGACCCACATAACATTGAGATGTTGCATTTTCTCAATTAAAACGATTAAAAATGATTTATTGTGATTGAGTCTCTAGTGTAATAAGTGGCTCTTAGGGGATTTCTAGGATTTATTACACTTCAAATGCATTCTGTTTTCAATAAGAAATGGCACATCTATTGCTGCCTATCATTAAAAGGTGTTTCGTTTAATAAATAAAATTTTAATTTATAATTAAAAATTAAAATATTAATTGCATCTGCTTTGCGAAGGGAGTTCAGAGTACTTGAATTTGATGCTTAGCCAAAAGCAGCACACTGGCCAATCTTCCTTATCTCCACCGTATTGGCACACAGTCCTGCGCTTGGCGTCCGCTGGCTCAGGTGTGTGTTTAGCGTCCAGTAGCTTGTGTTGTGTTATGTTGTAGAGGATAATGGGGTTGTTTGAATTGCATGACATGATTGATGAGGGCTGATGGCAGGTAATCAAAACCCACTTTGGCTGACTGTTTAATTTGGCACCAGTGGGGATCTCGTCTTTTAGCCCGCCACAGTTTTTAACAAGCCTCTGCTTAGACACAAACAATATTCATTTAGTTTTCGGCCTGAAAAATAAATTACGTAGGAAGATATAACTTAATTTCCTGCGTCACGCTACGCTTTTTCAAATTTAATCTCCAGCCTAGCAGACGATCTTCTTTCACTTGTTAAATGCAGCACAATAACTCAACCTTTGATGACTTCTCATTTTAATAAGTACCGGTTTGCTGTAGCGTATGACCATAGAAATATTAATTTACAAACAGATAAAAGACAGTCATAAATAAATCTAGTGCCCCATCTGCTGCTGTATACTTTCAGCATAGGTATGAGGTTTCAGCATTAGGATAAAGGTTTGGGGTTAGGTTTATTATTAGGGTTAGAGTTCAGTTTCAAGTTTACCATTAGGATTAATGCTTGTGGTGGCACAATATTATTTATATAAGTCTAGTCAAGTAACCTTTATTTATATAGCACTTTATACAATAGAGATTGTTTCAAAGCAGCTTTACAGGGATAAACAGAAAAATAATAGCCACTTTCATATATAGAGTTGTGGCGACCAGGGCGGGCGAGAGCCGTGAGGGAACGACGCGAGGCCGGTGGCGCGAGAGGTAACGAGCTACACCTGGGAGGCGCACCGGCCTCGAGTCTCTCACGGAGGAGAGCATAAAAGGAGGAGCGACGACAGTGAAGGACGAGAGAGGACCAGGCCTGGATTTTATTTTATGTTTTATTATGTTTGTGTGGGAACGGGAAGAAGGAGGCGGGAACCGGCGAACGTTTAACAAAACTTTAATTCCAAAATAAACAAAGAACAAAACGAAAGTAATGCCGGCAGACCCTCGCGGACATCTGCCGGCATTACTTTCGTTTTGTTCTTTGTTTATTTTGGAATTAAAGTTTTGTTAAACGTTCGCCGGTTCCCGCCTCCTTCTTCCTGTATATACGAACTGTGTTACAAGAGTCTTTATCGGTAAATTTACCGGTAAGAGATCATGTGTGAACAGGACCTTTTTAAAACTACCGGTAAATTGGTTCTGGCAATTTACCAGTAAGGAAGTTGTAACATTACCAGTAAATTACCGGTAATGTGCTCTGTGTGAACGCAGAATGAAGATTACCGGTATGAGCACGTACAAAGTCGGAACGTTCTGACGTAAGAAGTCTGCTTTGGGCCAATCATAGTTCTTATGGAGATGAGGTGATTACTCCGCGCTGTTTACAGTAAGCTTTTTAATAGTTTTTTATATTTAAATATGCTCTAGATGATCATCTTTGACTGTTGAGACATGTCTCACAGCTTTTCCAATGTGTCGCGCTCGAGACCCTGCCTTCTTTTCCATTCATCAGCTAACTCAGACGTCAAAAAATTTTGAAAATTGAACAACAAAAATGTCAAATTGAACAGATAGTGAAACTAGAGTGCTTCTCCTCATGCGGGTGAATGAAGACAACAAAGCAGAGTTTAAAGATCATTTCCGATGACTGACATCACAGAAGTTACCGATATTTTGCTGCTGATGTGTGAATGGTCTCTTACCGGTAAAAAGCCAGAACTGCGTTGCTTGTGTGAACACTACAGCATGGGATTGCTGTGTGAAAGGAGTTAATGATTCAATGATGCAAACAGAGTTCAATTCAGCTGTAAAGCAGCTCTAAAAAGAACATAGTGTCATTGTTCAGCTGAGGTCAGTTCAGTGTAGTGTTGTCACGATACTAGAATTTCCAACTTCGATACGATACCTTAAAAAACCTTGATATTCGATACCATTTTCGATACCAAGGGGGAAAGTTGCCATACCGTCATACAGATAATTTGTTATTATCTCAATTTTTTGATAGTTTGGGTAATTTTGTTGTAATAGCTTACACACAGCACAAGGAGGCTTTATTTAAATGATTGAACTACATTTACAAAAAAAGACAAGTAAACAGTTAGAAATAAAATAAGAACAAATAAACAAATTGCAAACGATGGCACAAATAAATACAATAAAATACTGAGACAAATGTTTTTCAGGTGGGTCTAACAGTATTCAGGTAAGAAATAATACAAAAATGAAAGTAATCAAATGTAAAATAACACTGGATTGTTTTCATTGTAAAAATAAAATACAGATTAATGCTTCAGATTAATGTTTCAGTCTAGAGCAGCGAGTGATTTTGTCTTTGTCTTTTGATTAACATGACAGACAGCAGCAGGTTTATTAGGCTGCTGTCACTTTAAGAGCTTAGGCAGGGATCCAATATACTGATACACAACATTTTTCTTTCAACTAATTATGTTCCAAAACTGACTGTATTTACCTGAATACTCAGCAAGACTGGCATTTTGACATAATTTTGTATGTATTTGACTGTTTAATCGCAATAAGCCATGAAAAAGAAGTCAATTTGTTGAAGTCAATTCAGATCAGTGATGCGCGCGCTTAAATGGTGTGAGCGCGAAACCTGCGGGAATGACTAAAATTATGCGCAATACAAACACTATTCAACCAGAGTGAATGAGACGAGTGACGGTGTGTGTCCACTGGCGAGAAGCGAGCGGAGCAGAGCGAACATTTTTAATGCATTCCTACGGAAGTGCTCCGTGGACAAGCACCAGAAGAGGCGGGTGCGTGTCAGTTCGCTGTCGAAGAGAAGAAAGAGCGAGAACACACAGCTGGTATCAGTGTATTTATACTGCAGAAAAGGAGCACCGATTCAGATATTTCAGTATCGATACATATCAAAATTTCGATATTTTTTACAACATTAGTTCAGTGTTGAGTAAAGCAGGCTATGTTGATCAGGGTATCCTACAAGATGTTCTACTTCATGTTAAGTTTCTGGAATGCTAGGTTGAACAAAATGTTACTGTAAAATGTTTGCCACTTTTGTAGCAGTATGCTGTTCATGGGGAAAAAAATGACAAACAATCTATATTTTGAGAAATACTCCAGAATAACTCTCAGTCATGCAGGATGCAAAACTTCCAGTCTGTTGTAACTTACCCATGACCCATGGCTCCATTCGCAGGTTTAACGATAAATGTTTTCTGCTTGCGTTTTCGTTTCAACTCCTTTACATAATTCTGGAACTGTGTGCACTCAGCTGGGAAGATCCAGGTTTTGGGGATGAAGCTATATTCCTGAGGCTGACTTTTAATCATTCTAAGGAAAAGAATAGGGTATTGAAATTAACAAAAATGAAGAGTAAAGTCAATGTTCCATGGCTGGAGGGCAGCTGTAATCAGTAATGTTTCTGATATGGTATCATGTTTTCAACTCACTTGGCCATGTTCCTTGCCAAGCAGTCTTTCCGACAGATCTCACCCATTCCCGGGAAATGGTTTATCCTCTGAGGAAAATAATCACACTGTTAGAGGGCACTCGGTTATTCACCTCTTAGAGGCAAAACACAACATTAGAGCCCAAGTCTTAAACTGAGAACTATAATATTTTGACATTTATGTCCAATTACAGACTTAAAACAAAAGGTGGTTGTCAGACCTTTCTTAACCCCTATTTAGTTCCCCACATTGTTTTTAATTTAAAACTAAAAAAGACGATCAATTTTGACTCTAAGGGCCAAGGTAATTGGTTCTGCATCAGAGCCCATGTAGTTGTAGGTAGTGACAGATGAATGAATTGCTTTGAATGCAAAGAGGAAAGGGGGGTTGAGTTTTTCTGTATTCTTTGAGCAAATGAGGCTGAACAAGGCCATTAATTTGACTCATATGACCAGTAGCTTGGCAGCTGAGCCAATCACAGNGTGGGGGTGGGGGTGGGGGGGGGAGAACAAACCTTTAGTAAGTGTGAAGGCACAACATGCTTTCCCCAAAAAAGAAAATAACACAGAACACAACTGTATGAAAAGTTTCATGAAGCAAAGCATTAAAGCCAAAGCATCAATTTTACTTTAATGGCAATTAAGAGGTCCTTTTCATTGCCATTATAGTGAAATAACTGAACATAAACATAAGCTTAATAAAAATGCTAATTTTAGAAGAAAATTTCAGATGGCACTTAGAGGCTTTTGCATCTAAAGTCTTCAAATTTAGAGTTTACTTTAATCTTTTACTCATTCTCATTTCATTCCCTTTTACTTTCCTTCTTCAGAAAATAAAAGGAGATTTTTTGAAGAACATTCATGCTGCTTTTCTCCAAGTAAATGCAACAGCATTGGTTTTGATATGTTCAAATGTGTAACTCCAGTGGTTTAATGAGGGTAATTAAATTATCAGAATCAGAATCAGAATCAGAAAGAGCTTTATTGCCAGGTATGTTGTTTACACATACTAGGAATTTGTTTTAGTGACAGAAGCTCCACAGTGCAACAGAGTGACAGCGACAAGACAAGACACATAATAAAAAGAATAAAATAATAATATACAAATTTACAAGATAGACAAAGTGCAAAAAAAAGCAAAAAACAATATATAATATACTTTCATAGAAATTATGAAAGAATTTTAATTTTTGGGTGAAGTTTTCCTTTAAGGTTGTTTTAATTAAGATGCCTCCTAAGATACCTTATTTTTGCACAATTTTAAGACAGCATAGCATATATCCATCACAGAGATAGCAATGCAAGAATGCAATGCAAGCTCAGTGAGAAAATAAATAACAAAATGGCGGACGATGTGAGAGAATGACTGATTGTTAAATTTAAACATGCTTCATTTCTGAAATGGATTAGTAAAAAAATACAGTGCAATTAAAAACAGATTCCCCTTTATTTTTGTGTGATTATGCATAAAAACACACATTAAGTAGGTACTACATTTTTTTTTTATTATTGACTTCACGGCCATTAAAAATTACGCTCTATATAGTATGAATGTGGGTATTATGAATGAATTTTGGATGTACTACATTCGCCATGTTGTTACTGTCACATGACCTACCAGCGTCAGTTGTGTCACTTCACTGCCATTCATAAATCCTCTCCCGTGGCCTCATGGGATAGTAAAGTGTCCATCTAATGTGCACTTCAGAATCTCGGTAAAAGTATCCTGGGACTTTTTGGGTACTATTTTTCGATTACTATGTATTCGGACAAACTACTCTTTTGGCGTACTGTTTTCGCATTCTATATAGTAGGGAAGTATTCCCTTTTCAAATGATGAAAAATGCTTCTTCTGCAGGCAGCATACAGAGGTAGGAAGCCAACAAGGCATGTCCGAATTCAATGATTGTGACGCATCGTGTCTACTGAGATACCTTCATCTAATCGATTTTTTAAGGCAACATATGTACCCTTCACTGCCTATGATATCCCACTATCCTGTGCGTTCGATCCTGCGAGTTCAACAAAAAAAATATAACACCTGAAAATTGCGGTTGGTGGTCAGTTAGTGTTAGTGTTAACCATTTAAGTAAATATATTTACTTAGTTATCACAAATATTCTCTCTATTTTGTTGTAGATCATTAGACTGTTATGCTGCCTCAGAAGCCTGTCTGAAATCAGTTTCGGGAGGTACCCTCATGTGCAAGGGAAAAAGCTACATAGGAGAGACGGAGGTAGAGAGGGTAACAACTTTCAAACTCCTCAGAATCTACATCAGCGAGGATCTCACCTGATCACAAAACACAACACAACTTATCAAGAAAGCCCATACAAGACTCTACTTTTTAAGAAAGCTCAAGAAATTTGCCATGAAAACCAAAATCTTGAGTGACTTCTATAGAAGTACAGTGGAGAGTATTGTTACAAGCTTCATCATTGTGTGGTTTGGAAACTGCACAGTGCAGCAGAGAAAGGCGCTCCAGCGTGTGATTAAAACTGCACAGAACATCTGTGGAGCGGCCTTCCCTTCTCTACAGGACTCCTACAAGAGTCGAGTCATCAGGAGGGCCCAGAACATCATAATCGGACACACCCTCAAAACTCGCTGTTTGCACTACTCCCCTCTGGGAGGTGCTACAGAAGCATCAGGTTGAGAACAACACGGCTCACCAATAGTTTTTTCCCACAAGCCATAAGACTCTTAAATAATCAGCGACTGTAATTAGTGCAATTGTGTTTATGCACTGTATGGTCTTCTGTCTTTTAGTATAGGTAACTATACTATTATTGTATTGTAAAAGGGAAACAAGCAAGTAAGAATTTCATTGCATAGTTTAAACTTGTTTAACTGTGTATATGACAATACATTTCTTTGAATCTTTGAATCTTTGAAAACAAGTGGCTAAGCTTTCGAACGCAACCACAGTCCGCTGGCCGCTCAATGAACTGACTTGCCCTAAAAGGACTTGGGTTCAAATCTTTTTCCTGACAAATTTGCTGATCTCGAGTGACCTCAATTGATGCTTTACTACTATATAGTACTTTAGGCATAAAGGTTATATACAGTAATGACTTCTGTTGATTAAGCTGCAAATGCCTGTGAAGGATGTTAGGAAAATGAGTATAAGCCATGGTAAAGGTCACATCTCTTAAATGCAGGGAAAATAAGAGGAAACCTTAGCTACATCTTTGTTTTTAACATTTTTTTTCTCTTCCATTCTTTGAACTGAAAGGAAAAATCACAGTACCTGGTAGTTCCTGAGCTCAGCAATTTTCTCATGTTGCACTGCAGAGTCGTTCCAGATGAGATTGGCCATCTCATCATCATCTCTGGCTTTATGAAAGGTCATCTCCTCAAT
The DNA here is from genome assembly GCA_003731715.1 of Anabarilius grahami. Classification (NCBI taxonomy): domain Eukaryota; kingdom Metazoa; phylum Chordata; class Actinopteri; order Cypriniformes; family Xenocyprididae; genus Anabarilius; species Anabarilius grahami. Next base: position 2,522,963 of record RJVU01035944.1, read on the forward strand.
GACTATACGAACTGCAAATAAATCAAATTAGATTCCTTTGATATGCATTGACACTGACAATGCTGGATCATATTTCTGTTTCCATGACTGAATGGGCACAAACAACTGACTTCATCAGTAGAATTCGTCAACAGACATCATCTTGTTCTTTACTTAAATGCTTTAATAATTATTATGCTTAACTTATGCTTTTGCATCAACTCAAGTGTTTTAAGAATTTTATGTCTGCATTTCATTATCATTCCAAAAAACATGACATAGCTGTAATAATTGGCAATATTATAATCATGATGTTGTTTTTCCATAAACATCAGCATTACTGGATAAAATCTAATCGGTGAGGCTTAGACTGAAATCCGGTTAAACTAAAGCTAGAAAACTTGATATGATTGTTGAGTTACTATATTACTGTTAATTGAGAAAATTGCTTTTAAAAATTATATTTACTAACAGTAAGTTAAAATATACATGGTGTGGTCAAAATTTTAAAGTATCTAGCCAATCATACACTTCAGTAAACTTTTTCTCACATTAAAGCTAGGGTAGGTCATTTTCGGAGAGGCTAGCAATAGCGAGCTAGCTTTGAAAGCATAAGATCCCACTATCACTTCAGAGCACTCTACAAAGCCACGCGTCCTCCAAAACACATGAATGCGTACAGCAAAGAGCAGGTTTCCATCCCTTCCAAATTACAGTAGTTATGGCGTGAACACAGCATAGGCTTGTTGTTTTGGTTCTGGAGGAACTGTTAAGGTTTCTGCAGTTTCAGTTGCAGTGCTCGTGACTGACGTCTGTCTAACTTTGCATGGCATGAAATGCGCTGATGATGTGTGATGACTGCGCTAGCAAGGTGCGTGGAGATATTTTTATTTATTCATTTCTTTTTTTATTTACCCTTTATTTAACCAGATAAAGCTTTCTGAGATTAAAAATCTATTTTTACAGAAATGACCTGGCCAAGACAAGCAGCACAGCATTTTAAAAAAAAAGAAGAAAAAAAAAGCACAAAGACACATCATCAATACAAATCAAAAACATTTACAAATTATTTCTTTCTTTAACAGCTCACTAATAAAAAATGTAAAAGTGTTCATCGACACCGGGATCTGCAATTTCAGGTAATTTTGTAAAAAGTTCCGGAAAATACATACACTGACAGGCAGGTAGGACATCATATGCATGTCGGACCGAATGCAATGATTGGACAAACATTTTATGGTCCAACGCCTTCCACAGATATATATATATATATATATATACATTCAGACCACTTAACTTAGTGACTGCTATCAGGATGTTAAGAGATTTTCAACCAGCATAATAAAAAAAAAATTTCTGGAACAAAAGACATGTATGAAAGGTCTCTACCTTTAAAGTAACTTTGATGCACAAACTTTGTAAAGCAACTTGTTTAATCACATAGTTACAGCCAAATGACTTATAAAACTGAAATTGCATACAATGGTTGTTTTAATCAGTTATGGCAAGTTTTTTAAGCTTTGGTGTAACTGGTTTTCAATCAAAGCCACAGATTTAAATACTTAATTAATAATAAATAATTAAATATTCTGAAGTAATAGTAAAAACTAGAAGTAAATAGTAAGTAATAGTTTTAAAAAAACTGTGTTTGGCATACTTTTAATTGAGTGCAATTTTGACACTGCCCTTATTTTGACTTAGTATAAGTATAATGCTTATACTAATATAGTAATTCTCTCAATTATCAATAATAGTTACTTAAAGGGTTAGTTCACCCAAAAATACTAAATCTGTAATTAATTACTCACCCTCATGTTGTTTCAAACAAAACAAAAATAATGACTTCATTCAACAATTTCTTATCTTCCATGTCATTCTCCTATGCTGTTTACGTTGTATAGACAGTGCAGCGCTTCTGATTCTACATCTGAACGCTGGCTCAGTATTGGCCGACGCTGTACATTTGAGCAGCACGACGCATGTGTGTGCTGCTGACGCACGAGCTGGCCAATACTGAGACGCAATTCTGACGTAGAACCCAGAAGCGCTGCACTGTATTTACTACGTGAATAACGTACAGGACTGACATGGAAGAGAAGAAAATCAAAAATGTTAAAAATATCTTCATTTGTTTTCCTAAAATGAAGCAAGGTCTTATGAGTTTAGAACGAAATGAGGGTGAGTAGTTAATGACAGAAATTTAATTTTTGGGTGAACTAACCCTTTAATAAATGTTAGGTAAATTCATATTTAAAATTGATTTACATTATAATGACATTTATGCATTTGGCAGATACATTTACGTAAAAATACATGGTTTCAATACTACTCAAATAGTAGTACTAAAGCATAATTACTAACATATTGTATTACATATTATATTACTTACTATATTACATGGATCTATTATTGTGTTTTATAAATAAATAATCCAAAAATCTGTAATTCCAGGCTGATGTAAAAAACTATTAAAAAAAAAACCTTCTTAGGTTCAATGGGTCTCTAGACCTTGCTATTTTTTTTATTAAATTCTACTGCACTGCATCTTACATTTTTAAATACAAAAATGCTTTGTGTGAACGTCTTACACCAACAAGTTTGACACAATGAACAAATTGATGAAAGAACGTTTTTTTTCCTACTGATCTCATATTTTGTTCCTGCAACGTTGGCTGTGATGAAACCCTTCTTCTTCTTCTTGGTGTGGACCTTCCTCTTTACTCCATTCTGATTGGACAGTGCCGGTGGCACGTTCATGGGGGACGTTCCTTGATCGTCTGTGGAACAAAAAGAACATTTAGTCACTGACCATTTACTAAGGTTTTTATTTTGGCTTGAGATAGCCAACATAATATTCTATTTAAACGTATTTTTCTAAAATTTCTTAATGTAATTCCTCCTAGAGCTTTAAAGCTACAACCACCAAACTCTGCACAGACTTTCAGGCTGACCCGACTCATGTTGCTACATCTTTTCTAACTAATCGATGTTCCCTGAAAATGACGATTAAAACTCATAAAAATCCCATAGACTTACATTGACGGAATATTCAAATGAGCCAAGACTATTTAAAAACTGTCTGTCTATTCTCTCTATCAGGCAACTAGCATATTATCTATCTGAAACATGCTAGCAATGTGATAATATGTACTAGCATCTGGATAGCAACACTCTAGCAACCATCCAGAGTAACCTAATCTGTTTTTCTGCCCTGTTATGCTTTTTTTCAATGTTGCCTTCAATGCAATTGCTGTCTATGAATGTAAACGGTCTGCAAAGTTGTAAAGTCGAAAGTGCACGATTAATAAAGTTACTGTCTCTCAAAAGAAAGAATCGACTCTGAACCTCCTAAACGAGTCGTTAGGAATTCCAGTCTCACTTCCGTGACCTGCATATGTAATGTGGTAAAACATTTGCATAATGCCAGCCTATGGTCTTCATTGGCTGTCTGCGAACAACGTCTACTTTGACCCGCCCTCAAACACTGTAGCTGGTTTGTGTCGGTTATACATGTCGAGAAGACACTGTTTTCTGCTCTGCAAAAGCAAATTATCTTTGTAAGCACTTCTAAAAAAATGAGGATGTGAAGAGTCAATAATTAAAATTACCACAGCGATACAACAGCAGTATAAAAGTACCTTTTGACGATTGCTTCTCAAATCTCTGTGCGGTCTAAATGGGATTTACAAAACGCTTATCCATTAAAGTGTTAGTTCACCCAAAAATGAAAATTCTGTCATTAATTACTCACTCTCATGCTGTTCCACATCCATAAGACCTTTGTTCATCTTCAGAACACAAATTAAGGTATTTTTAATGAAATCTGAGAGCCCCCCATATAGATCCAATTTAACGACCACTTTCAAGGTCCAGAAAGGTAGGAAAGACACCATTAAAGTAATACATGTGACTCCAGTGGTTTAACCTCAATTTTAGAAAGTGATGCGAGTGATTTGATTGCACAAAAAACATAATTTAATTTGTTGCGTGAACACGCTTTGCATAATTTTATTTTGTAAATAAAGTGGTCTTTCCTACTTTTCTGGACTTTTAAAAGTGGTAAGTTGCATTGTAAATATCTTCATTTGTGTTCCGAAGATGAACGAAGGTCTTACGGATGTGGAACGACACGAGGGTGAGTAATTAATGACAGAATTTTCCTTTTTGGGTGAACTAACCTTTAAAGATGGGACAGTACCTACTTTATTTGGACCAACTTGCTCCTCAGAATCACAACCTGTAAGTATGATTAATTACTGATGTATATATTTTCTACCGGGTGTTCAAAATACGTACTTAATGTGTAGGTCTCTGGCTAACCGGCTAACTCACGTTATTACCATCTAACTGAAATACTTATGCACTATTACCTAAAATTGTGTCCATTAATACAGATTGTCTGTTGTTCTTACTATTCTGAGTAAATAAAGGATGGAGCAAGAGTTGTTTTACAAATTTTTATGTTACATCAGTCATAGTGCTCAGCTAGAATATGCGCTGTTATTGATACAGTTAATGATGCCATTCCCACATGTTCACCGCAATAAATTAGAAATGTACACATTGGTTCGGGTTCGGGTTGAAAAACTAGTTCCTCCAATGTTTCATCATTGGACTCTGGATTGATATGGTAAAATCAACGCCGTCTGTCTTTACAGAGTGTGCAATCGCTGAGAGACTGTATCGTCGTATGAGTCAATTGAGAATTATTGAAAATTGTGGTGATGTGTAATGTATATTATGAGAAAATTAAAGCATTTTTTGACCTTTGATGCATGTAAAGCTGTTATAGGAGACCTCCAAAACAAAAGTAGGAACCGTTAAAATAGCACAATAGGGGCACTTTAAACTTCAAGCTTTAAAAAAACCTAAAACCTTTCAATTTCAAGCATTTAAAAGTACTACAAACTTTTAGGAATGGCTTTCTCAAGCCAACATCAAAGTTCATCTTGATGAATTTTTTGATCTATTTGTCGCTGTTGTTGATATATTGTACATTTTAGTATCACGAAAAATACCCTTCAACACCTACTAGAGTGCCTACTTCCAAGAAGGGGTTGGTCATAGAGCATCTGCATGGATGCTCTCTGGTATTCTGGGTGAACTTTTGGGGTCACTGTTGTAATTGTATCAAACTTACCTCCATCATTGGGGGGTGAGGGCATATCTCAAACAGCTGACCTCTCGCTGCCTCAGAGACTTTTGAGGCACAGTTTGGCACCAATCTACTTCCTCTTCGCTGTCTTTGTGACAACAGTTTCAGGAGGTGGCAATATCATCTGTCCACTTAGATCATGAGGCAGGGGACGGCTGAAGGTCGGTTGTAGACCGTATATCTTCGAGGAAAGAGGTCGGGGCTTTTTTACAGAACCACAGATGGGCAGATAGACAAGGTGTCTGAGGAAGAGAGAGAAACAGGAAGATTGGTAATGTCAGACAAAGAAGAAAAGTAAGGGAACTGCACAGTCTGGCCAAACGTTTACTGTGTCACTCAAACCCATCAGCGCCGCTGACAGCAGGTTTCACCTCACTGATCAGCTCTTGTTGCCTGACGGGGGCTTCAGCAGATGAGGGTCTGTCTGCTGCTTGTCAAGCAAAAGCAACATTAGTGCCACTGCATCATCAGCCTGTGAGATTTTCCATGTTTAACATTCTAATGTTCGCTTTACATGTCTGTAATCTGTCACGCAGCAAAGCACACATCTAACAGCACAACACGCTCTTCAAAAACTAATACTAACATCAAACTCAACAGCAAAGCAATACTTTCTTTTGACACAAGGATGACAAATGATGACTAAATCTGGGTGATACATTAATTATTTATCATATATTTATGACTTTACTAGCAACAAAGTTAAAGATAAAGATTCACGTCCATGAATCAGTTCAAACTGTGAGATTCGCTACGTCTGAAATCAAATACTTCCCTACTATATAGAATGCGAAAAACAGTATGCCAAAAGAGTAGTATGTCCGAATGCATAGTATTCAAAAAACAGTATGTGAAAAGTCCCCGGATGACTTACTACTTCCACCGAGATTCTAAAGTGCACATTCAATGGACACTAACGTAGAGATAGATTACTATCCCAAGAGGCCACGGAGGATTTGTGAATGGCAGTGAAGTGACGCAACTGACGCTGGTAGGTCACGTGACAGTAACAAAACACGGCAGATGTAGTGCGTCTGAAGTTCACTCATACTACACATATTCATACTATATAGAATGTACCTTTTTAACGGTCGCGAAGTAAATTCAAATGTAGTGCCTACTCAGACAGTACGTGATTTCGGATGCACCGACTGTTTCAGATTTATGGGGAAAATAACAAGTAGAGTGGATGGATTCTGTACACACACTGTGGACACTTAATTGTGTTCAAAAACAATATAAAAGTGCATTTTGCGTAATAGGTCCCCATTGGTTGGAATGGCAGCTCCAAGGAAATGCATAAATATTTTTCAGCCTTTTCACAATATTCAACATACACTATATTGCCAAAAGTTTTGGGACGCCTGCCTTTACATGCACATGAACTTTAATGACATCCCATTCTTAATCCGTAGGGTTTTATATGGAGTTGGCCCACCCTTACAGCTATAACAGCTTCAACTCTTCTGGGAAGGCTTTCCAAAAGATTTAGGACTGTGTTTATGGGAATTCACCATTCATTTAGAAGCGCATTTGTGATGTCAGGCTCTGATGATGGACGAGAAGGCCTGGCTCGCAGTCTCCGCTCTAATTCATCCCAAAGGTGTTCTATCGGGTTGAAGTCAGGACTCTGTGCAGGCAAGTCAAGTTCCTCCACACTAAACTCGCTCATCCATATATTTATGGACCTTGCTTTGTGCAATGGTGCGCAGTGATATTGGAACAGGAAGGGGCCATCCCCAAACTGTTCCCACAAAGTTGGGAGCATGAAATTGCCCAAAATGTCTTGGTAGGCTGAAGCATTAAGAGTTCCTTTCACTGGAACTAAGGTGCCAAGCCCAACCCCTGAAAAACAACTCCACACCATAATCCCCCCTCCACCAAACTTTACACTTGGCACAATGCAGTCAGGCAAGTACCGTTCTCCTGGCAACCACCAAACCCAGACTTGTCCATCGGATTGACAGACAGAGAAGTGTGATTTGTCACTCCAGAAAACACGTCTCCACTGCTCCAGAGTCCAGTGGCGGCGTGCTTTACACCACTGCATTCGATGTGGTGTAAGGCTTGGATGCAGCTGCTCAGCCATGGAAACCCATTCCAAGAAGCTCTCTACGCACTGTTCTTGCGTTAATCTGAAGGCCACACGAAGTTTGGAGGTCTGTAGCTATTGAATCTGCAGTTAGCAACTTCTGCGCACTGTGTGCCTCAGCATGCGCTGACCCCGCTCTGTGATTTTACGTGGCCTACCACTTCGTGGCTGAGTTGCTGTTGTTCCAAATTGCTTCCACTTTGTTATGATACCAACAGTTGACCGTGGAATATTTAGTAGAGAGGAAATTTCACGAATAGACTTACACAATGAATGAACAAATGGATAAGTGGCAACCTATCATGGTACCATGCTTGAATTCACTGAGCCCCTGAGAGCGACCCATTCTTTCACAAATGTTTGTAGAAGCAGTGTGCATGCCTAGGTGCTTGATTTTATACACCTGTGGCCATGGAAGTGATTGGAACACCTGAATTCAATGATTTGGAGGTGTGTCCCAATACTTTTAACAATATAGTGTATTTTTCTTACGTTAAAGATTGTTGAAATGCCGAAAAAAATACTGTTATACAAAATTACATCCCCCAGCATAAAAAAAGCAATGACGATGACCTGCTACAAATCTCCCTCATACCTTATAACAATAACTTGACATTAATTCAAATGTACCACCTCGCAAGTAACTCCTTCACAGTTCGTCATATCTTAAAATATAAAAATATATTTAGCTTTTTTTTTACAGAATTGTTATTTATATACATGATGATGGATAATAGTTTACAGATTAAAATGATTTAAAAATGACAATATGTAAACATCCTTAAAATGTCTGGGTTTTATTCTTGAGAAGGTGTGCTTTGAACTGATTAAACTAAATGCAATGTAAGTTCATTTGAATAAAAGCATCTATATACCAAATGCATAAATGTAAATGAAATTTGTGCACAATGCTTGAAATTGTTTATATTCTGTTTGTGTGTGGGGGGGAGTTTAAATTTTATTTATTTACCATTCGTTGTCAATTATTTTATTTTATTATATATTTTTTTTCAATGAAATGTTTCTGACTTTTATTCCTCAGCCATGACTGTTACTTTACAACCCAAGTGGCAAAATATAACACAACACTGACTTCTGGTGGTAAATTTGTAAAGTGCAGTGGCACATACTGATTTCACACAAATAAAACATATCACTGTTCAAGAATGAAATAAGGAACAAAACAACATAAAATGGTTGATTTACAGATTCAAATTTTAAATAAAGATTTCAAGGAAATGCCCGAACCCATTTGGTCACACTCTCACCATGTTTACATTAGGTACTGTATTTCCATGTGTCTCAAAAGATTTTGATTTTGTGACTCCAAAGATCACATACGATATGCTGTATGTTGAAGCAAATCTTCTTTTCCTTTAGGCTGTTCCCTTCAGGGGTCGCCACAGCGAATCATCCGCCTCCATCTAGCCCTATCCCCTGCATCCTCTTCTCTCAAAAAACAAATATACAAAATATATTTGGGTCATTCCGTGTCAACTCAACCAGAGGTCCCTGGCTCAAATTTTTGATTTTGTTAATATTTTATCTGTAGAAAGACAAACATAATGAAAGCCAAAATATTAAATGTTGTGTATACTTACTGAGTAATCCACTATTTTGTAGAGTGGGGTCAAAATGACAATTTTCACCTGAGATTTGGAGCCAAATTAGAAGTGTGCAAAATGAATTTAGAAAGAGCATCTTCATTATTTTATTTTTACACAGAGATTTGTTGACTTTAGCAATCTTTGTTTCATTATATGGTAAACGGTGACAGTTCAAAAATGGCAAAAAGCACCTCGTTTGTGTTTATTTTTTTATTTTTTTGCCTCAAGATTGCATGCCTGTAACTCAAGAAGTATTAAAGATATTATTATATCCTTTTAGATTCTGGTTCTTAACAAACTTCCCTTTTGGTATCTTAATTTTAAAAGGCCCTCGATAGTTCAATCCCAGAGATATGGACATGTTAATGTGGCTCCATGAGCAAACTGGTAAATTGAACACATTTTCAGTGGTCAAAAACCAAATGTGGGTCACTTTGCATACAGCTGATACTTTTTTTCTTTTAAAGAGGAATATCCAATTTAACAAATTATGTTAAAACTAGAAATGTATCTCATTTTTTTTCTATCAGCTCAATTGCACAGAACATACCTGTCTGAGTGCCATAAATATTATTTTTCTAAAGTTGTCATGCCTGTAATTCTAAAAGTATTCAAAATATCCTTCTAGATTCTCATTCTTAATAAACTTTTCTTTTGGAATCTTCATTTTTATGGCCCTATATAGTTCAGTCCCATAGATAATGGGACTCCATGTCCAAATTGTTGAATTTTACCCTGTTGTTGAATTTTAACTTTTTAAACAGCTGTTTAAAAAGTTACCTACATTTGGTGGTAATTGTAAATGGGTAAAATTCAACAATTTGGACATGGAGTCACATTGGGGTCCCAATATCTATGGGACTGAACTATATAGGGCCATAAAAATGAAGATTCCAAAAGAAAAGTTTTTTAAGAATGAGAATCTAGAAGGATATTTTGAATAATTTTAGAGTTACAGGCCTGATAGTTATTGTGTTTAAAGAAGAATGCCTGAAGAAGAAATAATACTGAAACTAGAAATGCATCTTGATGAAAACAATTGAATACAACACACCTCTCTGAGTGCCAAAAACAAAAAAAATGTCCTAAGTTTACATATTTAATTCAAGAAGTTTTAAAGATATCTTAATGTCATTTTAGATTCTTGTTCTTATTAAATTTTTCTTTCGGAATCTTCATTTTTAAGGCCCCATTTGGTTCAATCTCATAGATGTAGGGATGTCAATGCAGTCACGTGTAGTTACGATACTGCATATTTAAACTCATGGTAGCTTCAGAAGCTGTTGAAATGAACAAAATCCCATCTTCCAAATATATATTCAGATATAATACTCAAATATAGATTCTTATAAATACACAGCAAGTTAATGTGCCTCAACTTAACCATTTTCAGTGGATTATTGGTACTCAGAGAGTTATGTTTTATGCAGTTTTTTGATAGAGGTAAACAAGATACATTTCCAGTTTAAACATTATTTATTCTTCAGACATTCCTCTTAAAATGCAAAAAGTATCAGCTGTGTGCAAAGTGAATAGCATTTGGTTTTAGATTACTGAAAAGGGTCAAATTCAACAAATTAAACATGGAGCTGCTTTAAGATCCCTATATCTATGGGACTGAACTATATAGGGCCTTAAAAATGAAGATTTCAAAATTAAAGTTAATCAAGAATGAGAATCTAGAAGCATATTAAGATATCTTGAATACTTTTAGAGTTACAGGCATGACAACTTTAGAAAAAGAATATTTATGGCACTCAAACAGGTATGTTCTATGTAATTGATCTGATGGAAAAAAAAAAAGAGATACATTTCTAGCTTTAACATTATTTGTTCTTTAGATATTCCTCTTTAAAATAAAAAAGTATCAGCTGTATGCAAATTGACCTGCATTTGGTTTTTGACCACTGAAAATGTGTACAATTTATGCCATATCTCTGGGATTGAACCATCAAGAGCCTTTAAATGAAGATACCCAAAGAAAAGTTGTGTAAAAATAAAATAATATAATGATGCTGCCATCTTTCTAAAGTCATTTGTACACCCCTGTAAATTGGCTTCAAATCTCAGGTGAAAATTGTCATTTTGACCCCACTCTACAAAACAGTGGATTACTCAGTAAATATTCATCTGTGACATTTAATATTTTAGCTTTCATCACTATTTTTGTCTTTGTACAGAAAAATATATTAACAAAATCTAAAATTTGAGCCAGGGAAGTTTCCTAAATTTGGTTGATTTGACACGAAATGACCCATTTTCAAATCTTAATCTTGTCTGGTTTTGCTCGAGAATCTGTAAAATTCATGATCTGATATGTTGATGACAGGCAAAGCAGATATATTCTGTGAAGTCCTGTGCAAGTTTTCAGATTGGATTTGATATGAAGTTCCCAAAAACAAGAGAATAAGTTATGGAGTTATGGAAATATTTCACTCAGCATCTCCATGAATATCAATGACTAAATCTAATATATCAGATGCAGTGTTACATATTGTCTTGCTCATATGTTGCATTGGAGTAATTCCGCTGATCTTCTTTTACAGTTAAACATTTAGTTATATCCTGCTGTATTTACTATGTTTTTAACTTGGTTATATAAATTATTTAAATTATAAATTAATTACTAAATTATAAATGGACCATTATATATGTAGATTAAAGATGTTGGCCTCTTAAGTCACTTACTACACCACAGTGTAGTTACTTTTCGTTAATATCTTGTAGCAAAAGTAGCTTGCAAAACTACAGTTTCAAAGTAGTTTCCCCAACACTAATCAGGAGTGTGTTTCCCATACAACAACGAGCTGCTAAACTACCATAGTACGATGCATCATTGAAGAAATCAACTAGCTAGTCATGACTGTTTCCCGAAACCGTATTGTCGCAAATTTGTCGTTCAACCATGTTGGTTGATTGATGTCACACAGGTGGTGGAGTACTTAGTAATGCGTTGTGAGATCTTTTCTTTTCCAGATTTCTTGCTATACATTACGGACATGGCATCTGAGGACTTATTCTCATTTTTCTCTGTTATTTTGCTTTTTTTCCACATTCAATCATAGTCTCGTTCTTATGTACTGGAGCATATGCACATGTGCACTCTTAAAAAACGGTGCCTTGTCTTACTAAAAGACAATTGAAATTCATTTGAAATAAAAGATATAGATTGTAATGTATGTCAGCTTGCTTATTTTGCTCAAAATAAGGATTTATTAGGTCCACATGTCACAAGAAACCATGCTTCTAACTACAGCTCGAGAGCTGTTGTTCCAACCACACAACTTTGTGAAGCTGTTTGCAAATGTTCGTTGGAACTATTTTAGGAATCACAGATTCAGTGTTGAACTATGCTGATTAGGGCTGTGGAAAAACAAAAAAACAAAAATTCACCTGACTATCGCTTTTTTTTCATTTTTTTTATAATTTTAAAATAGATTTTTTTTTTATTATTCCAGAATCGATATTAATTCATATTAAATTGCTTTATAACCTCTTAGAAAACCCTGTCACCATTGTGTGATTGCAATTAGCTCAATGCATAACACTGCAATAAAAAATATTTGCATAAAAAGCATCTGCTTTATCAATACAATTTCCATATTGTGAAGTAGTAATGCAATTAGAACAGTCGCTAAAAAAGACATTCAGGCAATTTATGAAAGTACATTCAATCTGTTACAGCACAAGACAGCAACACAATGACAGGCAGGCGTGTATATGATGAATGAGTGCTTGAGTAATCTCCTGCTATCATGCATCACCCTGACAGCTCCACCACCCACAATCCACTCACACTTTATTTCCTCTGAGACGTCGCATCACTTCCTGCTAACACCTCTCTCAGCTGTAGAGGGAGTCAGAAAGCACTATGGATAATGTTTTCAAAACACTTCCTCATGTGCAATAGCAAGTGGGCTATTAATACTGTTTCCTATGCAATGACGTTAGCCAATCATTACAGTGCACCATTTACTGACAAGCCTTAAAGGAGCTGCCCCTTAAAAACAAATCGTTTTAAAAAGAGGGTCAGAATGAGGATTGAAAACAATCGTTTTTCCACATACATATGTATTTTGTTTTTTTGTGTGTGCAAAAAAACTTTATTAACACAATAAGTGAACCTCAAGTAACAAATTAAAGGTGCATATTAAATGTTTTGTTATACTGGTTGAAAGTCTCCTCATATCCTGATAGCAATCACTATGTTAAACGGTCTAAATGTATTTTTATAAATATATATCGTCTGTGGAAGGCGCAGGACCATAAAATGATCATCCAATCTTTATATTCGGTCCGAATGAAATAATATGATATCTGTTCTACCTGCCTGTCAATGTATGTTATTACATAACCTTGCACACCCTGCACACATCATTCGTCATCAGCATGTTTCATGCTATGCAGAGTATATGCAGACAGACGACAAAGCACCGCAAACAAACAGCCACCTTTTACAGTTCCTACCAAATCAAAACAACAAGCTTTTATGGCATAACTACCGTAATTAAGAGATGGCAACCAAAGACTATAGAAAAACACAAGACTTGTCACTCGTATTATTTTGAATGAGAGAAAGTGCAACGCGCAATATGCCGGAATAAGACCCGCCTTCTAAATAAGAGCCAATCACGATTGGTAAAGTCATAGCGTCACTGCAGCGGCTGTTAGAAGCTCCGGTTCCTATAGAAACAGTCAGACGTGCGCCTCCGAAATGAGGCACAAGAGACTGCGCATGCGCGTTAGCTTGATCCAGCCTGAAAAATATTGGTGCATTGGTGACTTCAAATATGAAATTTAATCGAAAGCTTGGCAAACAGCTTTGGAGAATTTGATGTTTCCCCATTCAAAGAGATAAGAGCTGCACTTGAACGCCTAAGAGGCGTTTCAAAGATGGCCGCCAAGTGAAATGACTTGTCTTAAAGGGACTTTGATGGCAACCCCTGACGTTCTAACCGGAGCTGTTCAGTCAGAATTATGCGTATCCATGTCAACAGTATCAACACCGAAATGAAACCGCAGCAGTCAGGTACAAGCTCTCTAAGTTGTTCACGTTCATTATTATTGTAATGTTATGTGCTTTGAGACGTGAGGTAGTTTAACGCTGTCTCTTGTGAAGCTTTGCCGAGAGCAGCTGTGTGCTTAAGTGTGCGTTCATGTGTTTTGGGGCAAGCGTGCCTTTGGATGCCGATTTGCAGGGAGGTTGGGATTGTATGCTTTCAATGCTAGCAGGCTAATGTTAGCATTTCCCAGATCCACTTACTGCACCTTTAATATAATAAAAAGAAAATCCATGTCATGGTTCGAATTTTAAGTTTTTCAAAATTTATTAGATGTATGCATTTTGTCAAATTCTTACATTTAATCATTAAATTCTATTAAAATAATAAGACACTATAAGCTGTTACCAACCAAATGAAATCAGTATCAAAAAACACCAATAGGTGGTGGCAAGTTAGCCGCATCACAAATTGTCCACTTCATGTGAACTTGCGAATGTTGTGGACGAATGTCTGTTAAGTCCATGAAAACATAGGTTGTCCCATTCGATAATTTTAAATGTGGACGAATGTCTGTTAAGTCCATGAAAACGTAGGTTGTCCCATTCGATAATTTTAATTTAGCTTTCAAAAGGGTCCTCGTGAACACCCCTTTGCGCCAGCTACACGCTGTTGAGTGAGTAATTGAGTCATTCATTCAACTCATTCATTCAAACGGCTGATTCATTTAGAAATTAAGCAAGTATCTTTATGAATGGATCATTAAATCATTAATTTTGCTTTCTGATTTATTCAATAATTATGATTTTACTGATGTAGATGATGCAGTATGAGACACCCCTACCCTAATGGCAAAGGCTGCTGGGTCAGTTCAACCTAACTCACAAAAGGTCAACCGTCAGCTCCATCATCAGGACATTTTGCCAAGAAAACCAGCAAGTCTGCTACAGTAACTATTCTCTATATTTTTACAGTAAAGGAAATATCATTACTGTATAGAATTCTGTATATGGTTTCATCCTCATTTCATGGTCCTGTATCTTCCACCGTCCGCCCCTTTCCTCAACCAAATTGGAAGAATTATTCTTTACATTAAGGTGGAAGCTGTACGATCGCCATTCTCATAAGCATGTCATCCTCCATCATACCATAAATGAGGCTTGCTATGACATAACTGCAAAGCAATGTCAAGACTAGATTTGTCATGAACAACGAAAATATTCACTGTGATACTGATAAAAATGTATGGCCAAATGTTGATTACAGGGCTGATTTAATTGCAAAAAAAAAAAAAGCAGGTATGATCTTTAAATTTATCAAACCAGTTAATCTTTGTTGTAAATAGTCATCAATGACGCTCTTCACCGAGCGCTTACACAGATACACACGGGAGCGTTTGAAAACAGGCATCTATCGTGGACCAGTCCGCTGATAGACACCTGCTTTCAAACGTTCTTGCTCCCGCTTTCAAAACGCGTTCAAATTCAAACACTTCCGTGTGCTTTCAAATGCTCCCGTGCATTGATCATTGTAGTCAATCACAGACATATCCGATGACAACGGCCAATCAGAGGTGTTTATGAATCTGCTCAACAGCCCTCAAAGCATCACATTTTTAAAATTTCAGTACCGACTTGGTACGGAAGTCGGTACTTTTGACAACTCTAAAGTATACACGCACACATACTGTATATGGGCAAAAAACAAACCAATTCTAGGCCCAAATTATAAGGCCTTAAATGGCTACTGTGTATTTAACCGATCTTCTATCGCCCTACAATCCATCATGCTGTATAAGGACATGTTCGCCAACAGCCGATTAACGACCGTTGTGATACAATTTTACATCTGACAAAATTCTGGCAGTGTCAGAAGATTTGACCACCCCTTGCTCCACACATATTGTCATCATTTGTTTCTTTTCTTCTTTTTTTTCTTTTCTTTTCTTTTCTTTTCAAGACAAGTCATGATCAAAATTAACGCTAGAGATTGTTTTTGTTACTTTTCCACCATTTCAATCCCGCATGTAATGCAACTCACAGTCACCGAACATGTCACGGATTGATGATGTAAAACTCCGGATGAGTCTTCTTGGATGCGTCTGTTTTTAACGGTCTTGACTGCCGTATAGTCTGACATGAATGACAACTGAGATCCTACAGTGTGGCATGGCTTAAAGGGTTAGTTCACCCAAAAATGAAAATTATCCCATAATTTACTCACCCTCAAGCCATTCTAAGTGTATATGACTTTCTTCTTTCAGTCAAACACAATTGGAGTTATATTAAAAAATATTCTGGCTCTTCCAAGCTTTAAATTGGGAGTGAATAGTAACTGATATTTTGAAGCCCAAAAAAGCACATCCATCTATCATAAAAATTATCCATACGGCTCAAGGGGGTTAATAAAGGCCATCAGAAGCAAAGTGATGCATTTTTTAAGAAAAATATCCATATTTATAACTTTATAAACTAGAATCACTGGCTTCCGTACACGAGTCAATTCTGGTAGAACAGTGAACTTTGACCTGATGCATGACATATGGACGAACACGGAACCGCAGAGGATAGAGCAAAACATAACATTGGTCACAAATTAGAAGTCTAAAATGAGAATGTTTAAAGAGAAATGTTTGTTGCCCAGCCCTGTTTGTTTGAACCGCGAGAGGTGTTTACTCTCACCTAAGCTTACGCTACGCCTACATCATGTCATCCGCTGGAACTCGACTCTCTTGTGAATGTGCTAGTAATTCTTGTTTATAAAGTTATAAATATTGATATTTTTCTTACAAAAACGCATTGCTTCCTTCAGAAGGCCTTTATTAACCCCCTGGAGCCGTATGGATTACTTTGATGATGGATGAATGTGCTTCTTTGGGTTACAAATTATCGGTTACTATTCATTCCCATTATAAAGCTTGGAAGAGCCAGTCAATTTTTGGATGATTTTCATTTTTGGGAGAACTAACCCTTTAACGCGGGGGTCATGTTCATACAGTCTGACAAGCAACAGTCTTAAAGGACAACTATAAATCGTACAGTGTGCATCCGGTTTAAGTCGACTAAACAAGGGAGAGTGTTTTCGCATATGCTCCTTAACTCTAAAATATCCTTCCTGATAATGTTCGGGGGTCAATCAACATGTACCACTGCCAAATTTTCTATATATTATAATCATTGTGATCAAAACTAATAATTGGTTTAATGAGCTCATTGTCTATATCTAAATGAATACATGATATTAAAGGATTAGTTCACTTTCAAATAAAAATTTCCTGATAATTTACTCACCCCCGTGTCATCCAAGATGTTCATGTCTTTCTTTCTTCAGTCGAACAGAAATTAAGGTTTTTGATGGAAACATTCCAGGATTTTTCTCCATATAGTGGACTTCAATGGCCTCCAAACGGTTGAAGGTCAAAATTACAGTTTTATTGCAGCTTCAAAGCGTTCTACGCAATCCCAGACGAGAAAGAAGGGTCTTATCTAGAGAAACCATCACTCATTTTCTAAAAAAAAAAATGTTTTTATACATTTTAACCATAAATGCTCATCTTGAACTAGCTCTCTTCTTCTTCTTCTCTATTAGAATTCCGGCAATGTAGACACTGCTAAGTGTATTACTGCCCTCCTCAGGTCAAAGTTTGAACTAGTATATACAATATGCTAGTTCAATAGTATATAACAATTAGTTCAAACTTTGACCTGAGGAGGGCAGTAACACACTTAGCAGTGTCTACACTGTCGGAATTCTAATAGAGAAGAAGAAGAAGAAGAAGAAGAGCGCTAGTTCAAGATGAGCATTTATGGTTAAAACAGATATAATTTTTATTTATTTTTTTAGAAAATGAGCGATGGTTTCTCTAGATAAGACCCTTATTCCTCATCTGGGATCGTGTACAATGCTTTGAAGCTGCAATGAAACTGTAATTTTGACCGTTTGGAGGCCATTGAAGTCCACTATATGGAGAAAAATCCTGGAACGTTTTCATCAAAAACCTTAATTTCTTTTCGACTGAAGAAAGAAGGACATGGAGATCTTGGATGATATGGGGGTGAGTTATTATCAGGAAAGTGAACTAATCCTTTAACTAACTGCATGATTAGGGCCCGAGCACCGATGGTGTGAGGACCCTATTGTAATTGCTCAGTCAATTATTCTTCTTCTCTGAAATGAATCGCATTTTTGAGGGCCTAAACATGCTTGAAAACTCATGAAACTTTGCACACGTTTCGATATGGGTTTTAGAATTAGGTGCGGCAAAAAGGCTCAATAGCGCCACAAAATTTCAAGTAAGCGCCCTTCGCACTACGTTTCACGTACAGATATGAAATTCGGTAGACAGATATAACAGCCCAATACCAACAAAAAAGTCACTCGATTCATTATCGATTCGCAGATTAATCGATAATGAATCGAGATATTGCGTAGCTTGTCAGTGAACTACGTTCTGTCTATTAAATGCCGCTCCATTTGAAAGCAGGTGATGGCGAGTTAGCGGTAATCAGGGAACCGGCTTTACTGACGAAATGCGCGTGACAATCGCATGTGATATATCGCCCAGCCCTAATGTCACCCATTATTCACTGTTTTATAAAGGCCACCGGGTGGCAGTGGCCCCAGGTGCAAGGGCCCTTTCATTGCTGCTTGCAGCTTTAATTTGTATTAGAACTGTACATTTTTGACATGGACATTACTTTGACACAGTCACCTCTGATAAAAGATTACTCGAAATTGTAATGTAGAAACCTGCATTTTTTGTAAAGCTGCTTTGAAATGATGTATTGTGAAAAGTGCTATACAAATAAATGTGAATTTAATTTAATTGATTTTATTGCTGCCAAAATCCAGAACATCTGTGTTTTTCTCCCACCACCTGTGTAAAAATTCCTGGCCGAATTACCTGTTTTTGACAAACAAAAATCTGCCATGCAAATGTATTTTTACAGACATCCCCATGAGAAACAGTTAAAGTCGGAATAAGGTTTTTGACAACCAGCTATTTTTCACTTAAAGCCCTATTCGCACAGTAATTGTTTCTCACGGGGACATCTGTAAAAAATTAATTTACAATGCACCTCAGTGATAAAACTTATGCGAATAGATGGCAATTTATTCAAGGTGGAAGATCGAGTGATCCTACAATCCCAGCGACGTGTGCTCATGTGGTCAGTCACATGATTGTAAGTTGTAAACAAAATCAAGTCAAGTCAAATTACCTTTATTTTTTATAGTGCTTTATACAATACAGATTGTTTCAAAGCAGCTTTACTGTGATAAATGGGAAAATAATGATTCCAATGATGCAAACATAGTTCAATTCTGCTGTAAAGCAGCTCTAAAAAGAAAATAGTGTCATTGTTCAGCTGAAGTCAGTTCAGTGTTGATTCAGTTCCATTCAACAACACAGATTAATTCAGAATATTTCATCCAGTTCCTTCTGCTGTTCCCTTTTTATCTCTAAAAAATGGATGTCATTTTAAAAATGTGTAAATTAGTATAATCAAGTTAACACAAACTCTTATACACAAGGTAAACTTAAATGATTAGTTTTGCAAGCCCTAAACTATATAAATGTATATAAATTTTTAAAAATGTATTGCATACCATAATTGCCCATATCAAAAGTGTATGTGATTTAATTTTATTTTCCTTCTTTATTTTTTTTCTTAACAGTTCCCACTCACTGTATAGAGGAGTGGTGACATAATATTTTTCTTGTAAGTTTCCAGCATTTCAACAATAATAGTGTCCATATTTAAAAAAGCATGCACAACAGTTATTGTACAGTGCTTGGCAGTGGTCAAATAGGTTTTACAAAATGACATTTGGATTGATCCCTTCTGGTAAACTCAGAGATGTGGATTTGGACAGCAATTTAATTACCACATGATCCTGGTGTTTGTCAAAAAACAGAAGGTAATTCGGCCAGGAATTTTCACGCAGGTGATGGGAGAAAAATACTGACATTCTGGATTCAGACAATGATAAAATCACCAACAGCACCAGAAAATTGTGAAATTACCTTACGTCCGAGTACGGACAGCCGATCGTATCTTCATTGATGCTTTTTGAAAATTGTTTACTCTCACTTAATTACATGTGCCTGACTTTTCAGACTTTTCATTCGCAACAACGATCATATTTTCATTAATACTTTTAGAGAGTCACTTATTCTCACTTAGAAAACAAACCAACATTTGAATCTCTTAATAGAACACTACCAACCAATATTTAAATCTCTTAATTGCCTTTGAATGCTCAGTCACTGCGGCTCTAATATATGTGCTATAGACAACAGTATAAAATACAGATCTAAATCTGGAAGATGACTCGTACTGTCGTTATGTATCGTCAATATCACCCAGCCCTAAATATGACTCTATGGTAAAGCAATAAGGCATTTTAGACATAACAGGATGACTAAAGCTTCTTTGAAACGATGTATGAGAAGTGCTGTACGATAAATTTAACTTGACTTGATTATGCACATAATCATGCTTGATCTGTACTTGTGTAAAGTACGCTTCAGGCCTTCTCACACCATCACTTTTTTTTTTACCACAGTACTGTGGTGATTTAACAGGTGATATGACGATATTACCACAAAATAAAACATTCCAGTGTTTGTATTAAAGATTTCCAGTGTTTGTATTAAATTAGTCATGCATTGTCAGAAAAAATTGCAAAAATTGTAGCTTGTCACTGGGGTTGTACCCTCAAAGGTACACCTTTGTACCCCTAAAAGTTGCATAATAGTACCTTAGGGTCCCCTTGAAGGGATTGTTCACCCAAAAATGAGTTTATCATAATTTACTCTCCCTCATGTCATTCCAAACCTGTATGACTTTCTTTTTTCTGCAGATATTTTGGAAAATGTTTCTTTAGTTTTTTGTTTTTGTTTTTTACACTTACAATGGAACTCAAATAAAATGTAACTATAACTGTTTGGTTTTGGTTTCTATCCCTTTAAGGTACTAATATGCAGTGGTAAATAATAAACAGTAATGTGCCCTAGTGACAATTAGCATATCATGTAAAATACTATTTTCATGGATTAAGCGATGAGAAAAGACTCCCACATCTGATAAACCATATGTGTGAAGTCACACTAAGCGTGGGGTGTTAAGTTTTGTGTAAGTTTCTAAAATTAGGGCACAGCTCTTCGACATGGACATATATGTTTCCTTGGCAACATAATAACCACACCAGTTTTACTTACAGTATGCAAGAAAAAAAATATCCCTGGCCACACAGATAGATAACAACCACCAGAAACCTCCAAAGCTCCTACTCTGGACAATGCATAACCAAAAATGTTCACTGAAACAGTGAACCAATGAGCAGACAACATCTCCTAGAAACTATTGTCTTCCATGAACAGAAGACTACAGTGATGTAATCTGCTGTTAGACTTGAATCACTGCTCTGTTACAGTATAGAGCTCATGGCACCCTCTCAACAAACATTATATGAGGTCTACTGCTAAGAAGTGGATAGATAGATAGATAGATAGATAGATAGATAGATAGATAGATAGATAGATAGATAGATAGATAGATAGATAGATAGATACTGATCTTTTGTTGTTCTGGCTAATGTGCACAGGTTAACTCATGATCATTATGTGATGGAAGTGTTGGCCTGTGTGTAGGCCACATATAATGAGGATGCAAAGACCAGATCTGCATCCAAACACCTGTATTCATTCTCCTTCTTACTCACAGTGAAATACAGTGTGCTCTGCACTGTCATGTGATTCATTTGCCTCTGATTTCTCTGCAATATCCACTGATGCAAGGAGGCCCAGATGATAATAAAACACCGGTACCGCACTGCCAGGATTTATGCAGCTGTTCATCTAAACTGCACAACGAAAATTACAAACAATTCTTAGGTTATACTGCATGTTATTAAAGTGACAAATGATCATTATTTATAAACAGCAGATGCGGATGCGATGAGAGAGATGCAGAGATGCGCCGCATACTGACACAAGGCAGCCTGATAGCTAACGGACACTGAGCCCAAACCATTGAATAATTATATTTCAATAACATTATTATTTTGTATAAACTGTGTGACCATTGTGATCAGATCAATGATGGTGAAAATAAGAAGGTTTTGAGTAAATTACCTAAACACGGGCTGCTGTCTCTCTGTCTGCGATGATGTCGCTGTTCCTCGCTTTTTTCTGTTTCTTTGTGTATAAATCTTATTTTTGACCTTAATGAATATTATTTTATTTTAACATTTCACTTAAATGTTTGGCTTTGAATGAAAGCCCCCAATCTGCTCTGTATGTTGTCCAGTTACCGCAAGTGTACGATGAAGATGGACCGACCTATTTCTCAAATAGGGGCGCATGGACTGCATGCTGTTTACACACTACCAATAACACAATATAATTTAACCACAGTTTGGAATTTTTTTATTGCCTATACGATTTGTAAAATTACTGTTTCATTTCTACACGATTAAGAGGCATGCGTTCGCTTTTATGCGTACTGTTGATTGACCATAATTCCCCACTGTAAAATACATGGACTCTTCCGGAGCGCACGGATTCTTAGCAACAAACCAATGTTTCCATCCGGGTTCTTATTCAGATGACTAATATTAAGAAGCTAATTATAAATATTATACATTTTACTATTTCTAAGTAAATAAATAATCACATTGTCCATATGATGTTATTACATGAACCTAACATAGAAACCAATCTATGAACCAAATTATATTTTTAAGCATTTTCCACTGTGTTTAGGCTACTGTGACATGCTAGCGTAAAATTAAAAGTGGACCTAAAAATGACAGTAAATAAAACACCGCTACACTTTACTTTTTGTATTTAAATGTTAATATTTAAACAAATATTGATTAAATGGTCATGTGGCTTGTCAAATTTTGTAACATTGTTGTTTGAAAGATATTTTAATCAGACCATAAGTCAAGTGAATTTGAATAAAGTGGCTAATTAATGTAGATACCATAAATGTTGTACCAAAATACTAAAAAGTGTTTCATTACTGATCTCTCCGCTTGATGGCGCCACGACTAAACCGTTCGCTATTTCACATCTATTTTCTTTTGTTTGTGAGGGTGTCACCAGTGCACCAGTTTTTTGTTTTGTTTGGGGTTTTTTTGAGTTAACGTTAATAAATCCATATGCTTCAAATGAAAGCATTTACCACAAAGGTCTGATGAAGATATTTTGAAGCATATGGCTAACCAAACAGTTGATGGACCCCATTGACTTCCATGTTATGCCCATCAACTGTTTGGTTTCCAAAATTCTTCAAAATATCTTCTTTTGTTTTCAGCAGAAGAAGAATTCAGGTTTGGAACAGCTTGAGGATGAGTAAATGATGACAGAAGTTTCATTTTTTGGTGAACTATCCCTTTCACTGCAGCTCTGTCTTTTCTGAGAATAAGTAAAAGATTTCTACAGGTATGTATTGACAAGTTATCTCTCAGTGGGAATCAATAGCCTACATTCTCCCTGTGGTGGCCTTTGGAACCTCAGAGTGTCTTTTTGTTTTTCTCCACTGTTTTGGGTGTTGAGCAAAGGGCCTGATGATCTCTATTTACTTCTTCATTAACACATACTCTAACAGGAAGTATAACTATCTCAGTTGGTGGTAAGACAAAGACTATGTTAATCTAGACTCGCAAACAGGAAATGACTATGACTTCTCTGTGCTCCAGAGACACTAGTTGAAGAGCAGTGTGGTTATCAACCAGTTTGAGAGTTTTCTTTTTTATGAACAGTGCGTGTGATGGCCCAGACAAAAGACCCGAACTTTGGGCAGACAACAGGCTCTGCCCTTCAGAAACTGGACACGTTAGCTAGCCGATTTTTTCACAAATATCGGAAAGGGAACCAGGAGAAAGGTCTAGAGAATGAGGGGCCACATGTGTCAGAGTACACTGGCCTTTGGGATGCAGCAAGTAAGTGTAAGCCTTTTCAGAGATGTATATATATTTAATATCTCATTATTATTTTTTTAAAAATATGACCTAATGAATGTTGTTTCAATGCACTTGAATCCTGCTTTCTTATACTGGCTCACTCTTGATATTAACTCATTGCATAGAGTATCTCATTAATTTTCTCAACCATTATAGATTGAATGTTATAATGTGATGAAGGTTTTTCTATTATTATTGTAATTACAAATGCATATATTTTTGTACACTTTGATAGTTGTCAGACGTTTTGCGGTTTTAACAGGAAGAGATCATTTTGCTTCCCACAGCCAGCAAACAAACCTGAAGTTTCACTTTAGTGAAAGTGGATGATAAAAAAATTACATCAAGTTTGCTATCTTTCCTTTTCATTTGTAGCAGATCTGATAGTAGGCTGCCTTGCACACAGCTATCATGGTGTACCTGATTTCTGTATTTCTCATCACAACAATCTCGGTTGCAGTGAAATTACAACATAACCAAATTCACAACTGTTACATCTGACAAACATGCAAATCAAATCTTATGTTCAGGTGGAAGAACAGTTCATGTTTTGCAGAACAGTACAGTTAGCAAACAAATACATTGTAATGTTATTATGTCTTATGTCATTTCTCAGTCTGCCACATTTTTCTTTATTAATTTGTTGTTTACAAGTGTCAGACGAAATATACTTTCCATAATCTCTCTGGAAAAAGTGTATAGGCTACGGGAAAATGAGTGTAGCTCGAACCATGTCTTTGAATGACTAACCAGATTAAAAGATGGTTATTAAATTAAATAATTAGTCACTATAACAGCATCTCTGTTGCTGCAAACATGGAATGGCAAGAAATCATCCACATTTTTTCTATATTTAGTGCTCCTGTGCAATAACGTCTTTGCTTTTGTATTTTGCACCTTTAAAACTCTTTGACTGAACTTTATTCAGTTTTGGCTGAACTTTTTATTAACATGAAATAGCCATGTAAACTCAATTCAAATACTCTGTGTAGCAGAAACCTATAAAGTGAATATCCAAAAAAGCAACTGATATATTTGCATTCACTCAATAGCACACACTCTTTAAATATTTTAATTTTTATGATGCCTAACATTTGGTGTTGGCAGAAAGCGCACTGACTCTACTGCCGTTTGATGTTTCATGCCTTTTTTTTTCATCTTGCTCAAAAACATAAAATAACATTTCATTTCAACATTTATTCTTGCCATCCAATCCCTTGCAAAGCATGCTGGAAGCTAGATACCCTCTGGCCAGGGGATGCTAACAGAATGATTAATATATACAGTAAATAGAACCAATTTAAATGCATTTGCTTCGGTTTTACAAATTGAAGTTGATTGCACCCATTAAAATTAAGTTAACAAAATGTTCAAGTTTTATTCCAAACAAAGCAATTTGTTGTTTATCTTAAAATCATCCATTGAACAATCCTTTGCCACTTTTCTGTAATCTGCTCTGTTTAGTGAAAGAACTCTTGGCAGAAGCCAAAGAAGATTTTTTGAAAAAATGGGAGTGTCCGCCACAGGTATGGGAGCTTTATTACTGTAAACATGAAAGTTAAAGTCCGTTTTCTCCAGCAGAACTAATTGTTGACTTCTGCCTTTGGATCTGCAGAGCACAACATGTCTGGATGACTTTGACAGGCTGAAAACTCTTGGGACTGGATCTTTTGGAAGAGTCATGCTAGTCAAGCACAGACAGTCGGCACAATACTATGCTATGAAGATTCTGGACAAGGAAAAAGTGAGTACACTATTTACTACTGCAGGACCCAGCAATTGCTATTTGTCTTCTGTAGAAGACATTTGTTTTTGTTAATTCCTCAGAGACATATTGTTTAATCCAGTCATGTCTCTTATCCTGGGCTTCTTCAGGAGTATGATTTTACAATGAAGACACTGATTCATTCAATGTCCTCTGAAGGGAACATCCACAAAAAAATTAGTTGTATCAACTAACTGCAATAAAAAACAATGAGGTTGGTCTGTGATTCAAGTCAAGTCACTTTTATTTAATATAGCGCTTTATACAGACAATGCAGATTGTTTCAAAGCAGCCATACAATGATAAGGAAAATTATGATTCAATGATATAAACAGAAATCAATTCTGCTGTAAAGCAGCTCTAAAAAGACAATAGTAAACAGTCTTTATTCAGTTGAAATCAGTTTAGTGTTCATTCACTTCATTTCAATGACTGTGTAAAGTTCATGGAATGAGTTCAGTTTACTATAAAGCAGCTCTGGAGAAAACGGTGATGTCATCATTCAGCGCAGTTCATTTCTCATCTAATAGTGTCAATGCAGTCAAATCAATAATATTGCTAAATATTAAGTAACCCCAACTAAACAAGCCAGAGGTGACAGTGGCAATGAACCCAAACTCCATTGGTGACAGAAATGGAGAAAAACATAAATCTTGGGAGAAACCAGGCTCATTCGGGCTCATTGACACAAGTCAGCATTCAGAATTCTTCATCCAGTCCTTCTGCTTGAAAATCGAGGTATTTGAATCTGGCCATAGGATCAGTGCCCATTCACACCAAAAATGATAACTGAAAAGATAACTATAGCGACATTAGAGTTCACACCAATGAACAATAATGTTCTGTTTATTATGAGCGTGTGCTGCTGTTATTTCGTCTGCTGCAAATTTTTTATTACTCATTAACTGGAGTATAAAAAAAATTTGTTTCTCTGTGTCATTATCATTATAACTGGATATATACTTCCCTATTCTTATAGAATTAGAACAATCATTAAAACTTTATAGTTATTGTCCGTGGTGTGAACTTCAATAAACTTGCATTTTGAAGTTAAGCTGAGAATTAATATTGCACATTACTCATGCAAATATTACTAACTGTAGACCAGTGGCGTGCAGTGGTGTTCTGAAATGCAGAGGCACATATTTTATTTATTTATGAATCAATGCAAATTCATGCATTACTCTTAACATTGACACATCTTCCTTGTTAAATGAACATTACTTTTCATCACATCAAAAAAGAAAAAAAGAAACCAAAAACAATTCTATTTTGTAATTTTACATTAACAATGTATTGCAATAAATGTTCTATTTATCAAAACCAAGTCAATCTCATCAAGTTAGTGTTTTAATAATTTCTACATTCATTCCAAAATAATAAATAAAGGCAATAATAATTTAAACAATATATTTTATTTGTGTATGTTTTTCTTTTTAATAGTCAAGTTAGGCTATTTTGGATCATCAGTCATGCTCCGTAAACACCGTCTGTCACAGACACGAAGATGTATTTTTCATTTCACCAAGCTGATTGCACTAAAAAACCCCGCAGTCATCATGCTGACATCATGCTGACGTGACATAAAGCGGTGATATCTAACTGGGTGATCTGTTTACTTACTTTTCAATTAGTCTTCCCATTGATGCCATCATTTGTTCATTCAAACTGATGCGCGGAACATGCACGTCAACAAGAGGCGGGATTTATCGCACAAACCAATCATAACCAATTACATCCAATCATAGCGCGATAGAGACATTGCCTCCTCTCACGTGACTTTCCCCCCTCTCACGTGACTTTCCCCCATTCATTCCCAAAACCTCAACGCACGCCGGGGGTCTGATGATTTTCTATGGTTTCCTATGAGAGCAAAGGGAGGCATGACTCCTGCTGTAACTTTACCTGCAGGTGTCGCTGTTGGGCAGTGTTCCTTTAGAAATAGGTGACTTGCGCTCTTTTTAATGTCATAATTTGTAATATTTGTGTTGTTTTATATGTAATATGGATTACTTTCGCATTCTTTTTTTTTTTTGAGGAGGCACTGCCTCCCTTGCCTCCTCGGAGGAAACGCCCCTGCTGTAGACCTTTCCACTAAACAATCCCAGCTTGCTTAATTTGTGTATAGTCTGTGGCACAACCTCAAAGGTTATATAGGGTTACTTCTATGCACCAAATCAACCATAAAGAATTTAATCATTAAAATTGAAGAAACTTTACCAAATTAAGGGAACACTAATCACCCTATTGGTGACTTGACACAAAACATTTTAACAACATTTATTATTAGCTCTATTTATTAAAAAACAATAAATAGATCTAAAACATACATTAATTCCGAATAACAAATATTTACATTAGCTCAAAAGTCCCCATGCTTTAACAAGTTTTTCAAGATTATTATGGGTGATCAGTGATCATCAAACTGAGCATGCTCAGAAGCCTCCTCACCAAACTTGACATAATTGCCCAGTTTCACAGACAAGGTTTAAGCCTAGTCCCAGTCTAAACGTTACAAACTAAAATCGATGGACACTTTACTATCCCATGAGGCCACGGGAGAGGATTTTTGAATAGCAGTGAAGTGACGCAACTGACGCTGGTAGGTCACATGACAGTAATTCAAATCGGACAGTATATGATTTTGGACTCACCGTTTATGTATCGTTATTTCCTGTGTTTTCTGTCTATTTCCTTCATTGTCGTGGTTTCATTTGTTGTCATAGTTACTCATTGTTTGATTGATTACATCCACCTGCTCCTTGTTTAGTTCATCATTATCTCTTTTGTATGGCTCTCAGCTTGTCCAGTTCTTTGTCTTGTGTTGTTGATGTTGTCATGTGTTTCTCCTGCGATCTTCTTCATTGTTTCTCTTGTGGATTATCATCTTTGTTTTTGTTTATAATGACAGTGCTTTTTTACATATATACTTGTACTCAATTTCCTAAGGAGTCCTGATATTCTCTATAGAGGACATAAAACAAAAATTTATGTTTTTTTTATGTTTCTTAAACATTGAATTTGCTTGATTATCATTTTGGAATTTCAGGAATTTCAAAAACAGGTCAAATGTCACAGTTTAAATTGAGTCTGGCTGGTCTAGACCTTGTGTGTCAAAATGTAATGTAAAATGGTACAAATTTATCTACAGAGCAGAGAGGAAACTGAAACTTCCTCTGCTGACAGGATCAAACCACAGTGAGCTATGATGTTTCCACTGATGAGTGTCACGTAGTCAGACTGTTTGAGTGGCCATTTACACAACAACATTTTCACATAAAAACAGAAACAGACTTTTTATGGGTTTTAGCCGTTCATTTACGCGACAATGGCATTTTGGGGGCCTGAAAATGCAAACTTTTGAATAAGACACCGTTATCATCTCCGTGTAAACTACAAAAACAAGAATTTGTGAAAACGATGACATGCGCATGTGTCTAAAGGAGCGCAGTGTTTCTTTACAAAGTGACATCGCCATCTACTGGCCTGGCATGAATAATACAGAGTTTTTAGTCATTTTAGAGGATCCATGTGAGTAAGGATCATTTTAACAATGTTGCCATCTGTATGCAAAAAAAGTACATTGTTGTCATGTACCTTATGAAACTAAAACACTGTTATAACACATTGCTGAGAGGATTGAGCTGGCAAAAGGGGTCAAATACAATGCATGTTTGCTCATGTGTATGTGACTCCAATCTGACAAATAAGAAGAAAAAGCAAAATGTGTTGTGAATGAATGACTATTACCCTTACTACCGGTAAGGGTCATCATGTCTGGATCCAGCTGCTTTTTCTTCTTGAATTTAAATGGCAAACAGTCACTGTAAAAATCAGTATTTTTAAACCACAAGTATTACTTTGCTTGATGGTGTTTTTACATAGAAATACAACAAGGCTAAAGTTGTTTTGTTTTATTTTTCCAAAACATTTATATAACTAATGAGAATCCATTACATTTAACACTAAAATTCAGTTTTCTTAAATGGGATTTTTTTTCTCTCTCGCTAATTGCTGGTAAAAAAAATCTTCTTGATATTGGCCTTATATTTTATCATAATAGTATAATTTAAGCAACCAATTAGGTTTATTAAATGAAAAAGAAAAATAATTTTACAGAATTTTACAATATATTTTGGGACTAGAAATGTATCCCCCTTGTACATTAAAATATTATAATAAAAATTATATTTTGTTTAGAATTTAGAATTTTTGAAAAGTTTGTTTTTGTTTCATATTATAATTATTTTTTTAATCACTGCTTTTGATGATTTTTCAGGTGGTGAAGCTCAAACAGGTAGAACACACATTAAACGAGAAGAAAATATTACAAGCAGTGTCCTTTCCTTTCCTTGTGAAGCTGGAATGTGCTTTTAAGGTAAAGGAGCAATTTATATTGAGAAGAAAGACAATGTCGAAGTGTGCATTTGTTGCAAGCGGGATCATTGGCTGGGCTAAAGCTACAGCAAAAATGCAATGCTATTACATAAAAACAGAAATTAATTGCATTTCAGAGCATTAAGGATTTCATGTTAATTAATTAATCCCTTAACAGGATAATTCAAATTTATACATGGTCATGGAATATATCCAAGGCGGTGAGATGTTCTCACATCTGAGACGGATTGGAAGATTCAGGTGAACAGCTTAAAACTAGTTAATAAAAACTCTTTATTTTGTGCTTTTAGCCCTCTTCCTTTCTTTATAAGTGAAATAACAATGTTTTTTCCTTATAGTGAGCAGAATGCACGTTTCTATGCTGCTCAGATTGTTCTGACGTTCGAGTATCTTCATACTCTAGACCTCATCTACAGGGACCTAAAACCTGAAAACTTGCTCATTGATCATCAGGGATACATCCAGGTGGGCCAGTCATTTGGCTGCTGGTCTTCCGATAAAATGCTACCTTCACTTTGGTCTTGTTTTCATACATTATTTTAATTATCTTCATCCATAACTCTTATATTTGAATGTGATTAAGGTAACAGACTTTGGCTTTGCCAAACGAGTCAAAGGCAGAACTTGGACATTGTGCGGTACGCCAGAGTACCTGGCACCAGAGATCATTCTCAGCAAGGTAAGAAAGCACAGCAATAGTTCTTACTCATTTAGGAGTTCAATGAGATCTCAGCGTTTTCTATTTTACTCTGTTAGGGCTACAACAAAGCTGTTGACTGGTGGGCGATGGGTGTTCTGATCTATGAAATGGCTGCTGGATATCCACCTTTCTTCGCTGATCAACCAATTCAGATCTATGAGAAAATCGTATCTGGCAAGGTCAGAAGAATTTCACAATTTCACAGTTTCAAGAAAAAAAAAGAAAAAAACATCAGTGTGTTTAACACTGAAAAATTGCGAAATAATCCTTTATAGATTCCTTATGAAGAAATGTGATTGGCACAATGTATTATTCTGGGTAGCTGCCAGGAATTTTCTTTGCTCATAGCTAATGTGTTCTGAGTGGCTGTTTGCACATTTTTAGCACATTTTTTTCCAGTAATTGTCAGTAGAATTCCCTCTTGGTGTTGGTCCTATATATTTTTTATATCACAACTTCTATTTATTTTACACTAATTGGATTGCTTTATCGGTTCTGTCAGACTAAGGCTGGAAAACATGGTGAACGTGATTTCACCGAGTACAACATGTTCCTGGATCAACATCTTTGCTGACCCTTGAACAACATTCAATGAACCAATCAGATTTGAGGGACAAGTTTACAGTTTATGTCAAGTTTAGGCTTACAACCAGGGTTAGATGCTTCTACATCAGTGTTATTCACCTATCATTTCCCTCCGATTTTAGAGATAACTTATGGGTAGGGTTAGGTTTAGGGGTAGGGTTATGACTGTTTTTGGACAGGAATGTTCTTCCAGGATCAACGAAATATGTCTTACTTTGCAAAATCATGGCAACCAGAATACACTGCAGGACTTTTAAAATCTGAAAAGATTTTAAACACTAGTCATCAAACACTTGCCGACTTGGCAAAAAAATGGGCATCATAACAACCTGGATCACACACTACCAGACTTCAAAGTCGTTCTAGGTCTGAATTTCAGTAACTAGTGTTGTCTGACTGTAAATTGGGGGGAAATCTGGGCAAAATTCATGTAGTGTATTCCAGATTTTAGCTATTTAATTACACCGCATGCCTAAAACCCCTGCAAACCTCAATGCAAAAAATTACTAACAGTCAGAAAGATTCTCAGAGTCTTCTGTTTGGCTAAACAATAGTGTTATTGTGCTATTCACAGTCTGTCACAGAGATGTTTGATAGATTTCTCAGGACACTCATTTCATATCTGTCAGACAGAAGGTATATTATATATACAGTATAATATATATATATATTTTTTTTTCCCTTAAAGGAATAGTTTACCCAACACCCAAAAATGAAAATTATCCCATAATTTACTCACCCTCAAGCCATCCTAGGTATATATTCTTTGAGCCAAACACAATCAAAGATATATTAAATAATATCCTGGCTCTTCCACCTTTGTAATGGCATTGAATTTAGTGCCTGAGTTTTGAAGCTCCAAAAAGTGCATCAATCCATCATAAAAGTAATCCATACGACTCCAGTGCATTCACAAGAGAGTCACGTTCCAGCGGAAGGGTGACCTCTGGCCCGACATAGGCGTACTAGCGTAAGATTAAAACAAAGCTAGAGGATTAAAGAAATAGAAATAGATTAAAACAAAACGAGAAGTTTTAAAGAAAAATGTAAGAGCATTTCGATATAAGAGAAGAGGAGCTGTCATATGTCAGGTCAGAGGTCACCCTTCTACCGGAACTGGACTCTCTCGTGAACGCTTGTATGGCCTGTAGGATAATTTCTCACAAAAACGTATCACTTCACTTCAGAATGCATTTATTAGCCCACTGGAGTCATTATTACTTTTATGATGGATGGATGCGCTTTTTGGAGTTTCTAAAACTCAGGCACTATTCAATGACATTACAAAGCTTGGAAGAGCTAGGATATTTTTCAATATAACTCTGATTGTCTTTGGCTGAAGGAAGAAAGTCATATAAACCTAGGATGGCTTGAGGGTGGGTAAATTATGGGATAATTTTAAATATGGGACCATTTTTGGGTTACCTATCCCTTTAATCAGTGTTAAAAACAACAAATATTAGTTTAGTGAGGTTAGTTCACCCAAAAATGAAAATTCTGTCATTAATTATGTTAATGTTGTTCCACACCCATCGTTCATTTTTGGAACACAAAATAAGATTTTTTGATAAAATCCGATGGCTCAGTGAGGCCTGCATTGCTAGCAAGATAATTAACACTTTCCGGTGTCCAGAAAGCTACTAAAACAGTTATACTTAAAACAGTTCATGTGATTAGAGTGGTTCAACCTTAATGTTATGAAGCGATGAGAATACTTTTTTTGCACCAAAAAAACAAAATAACAACTTTATTCAACAATATCTAGTGATGGGAGATTTCAAAACACTGCTTCATGAAGCTTCGAAGCTTTACAAATCTTTTGTTTCGAAACAGTGGTTCGGAGCGTGTATCAAACTGCCACAGTAACGACCCCCAGTGGTGAACCATTGAAATTTCGAAACACTTATAATGTAATGAAGCCTCGTTTACTGAAATCATGTGACTTTGGCAGTTTGATATGCGCTCCTAACCACTGATTCGAAACAAAAGATTCGTAAAGCTTCAAAGCTTCATAAAGCAATGTTTTAAAATTGCCCATCACTAGATATTGTTGAATAAAGTCGTTATTTAGTTTTTTTGGTGCAAAGAAAGTATTGTCATCGCTTCATAACATTAAGGTTAAACCACTGTAGTCACATGAACTGTTTTAAATATGTATTTAGTTGCTTTCTGGGCATTGAACGTCTCAGGTTACGTATGTAACCATAGTTCCCTGAGAACAGGGAACGAGACTCTGCGTTTGCTGAAACGCATTGGGGAACGTCACGTGACCCAGGTGTCTGAAAGCACTATCCAAAACTCCAATTCCTATTGGCCGGCAACAGCCTATGACGTCATACGGCGCGACCCGGAAGTATAAAGGAGCGCCTGGAGAGACAGTCTTCATCTATCGTCTTGAGGGACTGTTCTGCAGGCAGGCACCCCGAAGCATGGCAAGGAAACGCAGAGTCTCGTTCCCTGTTCTCAGGGAACTATGGTTACATACGTAACCTGAGAC
>RJVU01035944.1:2557129-2581761 GCA_003731715.1 Anabarilius grahami
GAAGTGTACATTTTCTTGCTGTCAATGGAGGCCTCACTTAGCCATCGGATTTTATCAAAATTATCTTATTTTGTGTTCCGAAGATGAACGAAGGTCTTACGGGTGTAGAACGACATGTGGATGAGAAATTAATGACAGAATTTTCATTTTTGGGTGAACTAACCCTTTAATGCTTAAAACAAGGGGAAAAAGTTTACCAATGAAACAGAAGCAGACAACACAGAAAGGTTCTAGAGATGTTTGCAGCATTTGCTGACTTCTACAACAATGCATGTGTTTTTTAACATAATTAGTGATTGGATAAATATCAAACCTTCAGATGTGAATATTTGATTTCCACAGGTACGATTCCCCTCTCACTTCAGTTCAGACCTGAAGGATCTTCTGCGCAATCTGCTGCAGGTGGACCTCACAAAGCGCTTTGGCAATTTGAAAAATGGAGTCAGTGACATCAAAAACCACAGATGGTTTGCTACAACAGACTGGATTGCAATCTATGAGAAGAAGGTGTGTCCTCTTGTTCTTTAACACCTTTCAGGTTTCAAGTTTTTGATTGGTTCTTGAGAACTGCACTTTTGCATTCTGGTTTATTTCTTCATGAATTTTACAGGTTGACGCTCCCATCATACCGAAGTGCAGAGGGCCCGGAGACACAAGTAACTTTGATGATTATGACGAGGAAGACATACGGGTGTCTGTCACAGAGAAATGTATAAAGGAGTTCTTGGAGTTCTAGGTCATCTGTAAAAGCTTTAGTAGGAGTTCTGGTCTTGTTCTGGTCTTCTTCTTTTTTAAACATTTATGATTAAATGTAATATTTTTACTTGAATGTGTTAATTTATAAAATGAATAAAGACTATTTTTCAGGTTTTTTTTTTTTTACCACTTTATGGAATACTGCTCCATTTCCCCCCTGTCTGTTACACATTAAAGAAAAGTATATGTTCAGTATTATGTGATATGTGAAAAAAGCAGAAAGTTTTTTCTGTGATGGGTAGGTTTAGGGATAGTGTGTGTGTGTGTGTGTGTGCGCGTTTTTGTGACATATCAGGACACAAATGTGTATAATGACATGGGTATGGCATAGGTATTACAAAAAGAGGTGACTTATGAGGACATTACCCCATGTCCCCACTTTTCAAAAGGCTTATAAATCATACAGAATTAGTTTTTGTGAGAAAGTAAAAGTGTGCACAGTTTCCTGTGATGGGTAGGTTTAGGGGTAGGGGTAGTGTAGGGGGATAGAAAACACAGTTTGAACAGTAAAAAAATCATTACGCCTATGGAATGTCCCCACAATTCACAAAAACGAACATGTGTGTGTGTGTGTGTGTGAGAGAGAGAGAGAGAGAGAGACATCTGTAGAATGTGTATATGCTGAAGAAAGCCAGTGGCTGTTCAGAAATATGACAAGGTAAATAAAGTACAATGTAAAAATTTATACACCTCAATCATGTATGATCCTGATATTTCATCTGAATTCTTAAACTGCTCTGAAATTTTGACAAAAAAAACTTAAATTTGTTCACCTTTACAGTAATTTGTTTTTCTTCTATTGACCATGTGAATAGATTAATTTTAAGAGAAATGTTTATATATGCTGTAGAGATCGTGCTGTACAATTTTGGGACCAATTATTTTGACATTGAATAAAAGAAAATGATTTACTTTGCCTTTTAATGTCCAATGCTAAGTGTCATTTGTCTATGAGTAGCCTATTTATGTAGGTCATGTGAAATATTGGTAACACTTTATTTTACAGTGTCCTTGTTACATATGTTACATGCACTTACCATAGTAATAACAGTAAATTATGCATAATTACATGCTACTAACCCTCAACCAAACCCTTATCCTACCGTAACCCTTTACTAAGTACCTACATGTTGTTAATTAATATTACTCTGTACTTAAATATATAATTACACTGTAACAATGACACCTTAAAATAAAGTGTAACCGAACGATTTTACTTCCCCACTTAAATTAAGCCCTAGTATGCTAATATAGACTACCTATACACATGTAATATGTTAAAGCATTTTAGTTGGTGTTAGAAGCCTGTTGTAACAATTTTTTACAAGAACTGGAATTGAAGAGAAAAATGCATTTGTTTTTGTGAAATATTTTTTTTGTCCTATATAAAAATCAACTGGAATTGATAGTAAAACAGCCTATTTACGTTGCAATGATTTCTCAGGTAAATCTAGCCATGCTTGTGAACAACTACATTTCCCATCGTTCAAAACTACATTACCCATGATCCCCCGCTCCTGCATTTGTCGGATTGTGCTGGGGGAAAAGCGTAATATTGTTCCAATGATCGGGAATCAATAACATCCAACCCATCCACATAAATCATCCAATCATAAAACAAATTGGTAAGATAAAAGCTTTTCATCCAAACTATTGGAAAGTGTCGTTTTGTTTTCTTAGAAAGACGGTAATTGTCATAAATGTGGAGTTAAAGGAAGCTAGCTGGCTAATGAGTTCATCATCTGCTTTATTAATCATCACACTGTTGAAATTCACCATAAAAACACTTGTAATATATTAAATATATGTTTTGTTGAAAAAATACTTCTGTTTAGCCTGTCAGATTACAGCTTCAGTGATAGATACATATATTTATAGCAAGACTAAATGTATATTTCATACGGTATTTTTCAGTTATTAAAAATCAAGAATACTTTATTCACAATAAATTATTTGATGTTTTATTTATAATTAAAAATCGCTTATCAATGTTAAAAATGATGGCTGTCATTTTGTTTATCGCGTCAAAGACACGGAACCTGTCAAACGAGCAAGGAAAAGCTTTAATTTCCCTTATTTGTGATATTTTTTCCTCATGTAATTTGGCTGTTCTCAAACTTAAACGCTTGTTTTTCAGCAGTGAGGTTCTTTGTGTGATAATGAGAATATTAATACATTTTAATTTTTAATAATATGATTTATGTTCTGACAGATTATCTATGTTTACAATGTATTTCCTCTAGTTTTCTCTATTTAACATGTCTCTCTAGACTCTTTTTTAAATTTTTTTAGGTTTTTTTAGCTTTTTTTTAGGTTTTATTACTCAAATGAAAGATCACAGCGCTTAAAATATCAGTTAAGTAAACAAAAGCTTGATCACTTTTTATTATTTTGCAGAATCAGATCTGTGACTACACCAATATTTATTCAGAAGCTTGGCGGTTTGTGTAAGTTTATGGAAAATGGGGCAGTTTTGTACAGCAGGAGACTGATGAAGAGGGAATGAGCAGGCCATGAGGATACAACTGAACACATCTAATGGAATAGAGCAGTCTCACCTCTCTGACAAACAGGTGAGCGATAGATCAGTTTCTGATCAAATTAATAAGATATTTATTTGTGTTCATATCAAAGGACAGTGTCTGTTCATTTAATCAGAATTTGCAAATATGAACTGAATGATTGAATTATAATAGAGCATCTCCCATACTATAGT
This sequence comes from Anabarilius grahami, assembly GCA_003731715.1. NCBI lineage: Eukaryota > Metazoa > Chordata > Actinopteri > Cypriniformes > Xenocyprididae > Anabarilius > Anabarilius grahami. The sequence continues at coordinate 2,560,602 of RJVU01035944.1, forward strand.
ATTTCTTAGAGAACTACAACAGGAGCTTGTGATGATAGACTATAATTGGATGTATTGAATCGGAATCAATTGAGATTTTTTTTTATCCAGCAGTCATGGAAGCCAAGGAAAATGGGTCAGTGGACACCAAAAGGTAAGTGTATACTAGGCATGTGACGATATCAAATTTCCATTTAACAATAATTGCTGATGCTTTTATCTCGGTATATTGTATTATCACGGTACTAAATTAAGTTACAAAAAAGTGTTTTTCTCCTAACGGGTTTAATAACTTTTTTCTTCTAACAAAAAAACTATGAACATTAAATACAATAAAACAGTGCACAAAAACATCTAGCCTATAAAGTAAACACATTTTTCAAACAGATTAAAGTGCAAAAGAACTATACAGAACAATATGTTAACATTAACATTAAGTTAACGTTAGATAGTTAATGCATTAACTAACATTAACTAACAATGAGAAATAGCTACATTTGTTACAGTAGTTATTATTCTTTGGTAACGTTTGTTAATAAACATACAACTGTTAGCCCAGGTGAAAAAAAAGTACACTTCCATAATGTACTTAAAGTGCTCTATTTCAGTGCGCTAATTGTGTACTTAATATACTAAAAATTCTTCTTTACTACTTCTTAAGATAATCTTAAGACCATCTAAGTGTACTCAACTGTGCTATTTTGAGACAGCATGAAATTTGAACTAAAACAATTTTTTTAACATACTATCTCTGTATTAAAAAAATGTATTTAGTTACCACTTTTAGTACACTGTGTATGAAAGATGGGTTCAAGTGTACTACAAGTGGTAACTAAATACGTTTTTTATGAAAGTGTACTTTTATTTTACATTTTTACACTTAGATGTGTAAGATTATCTTAAAGGGTTAGTTCACCCAAAAATGAAAATTCTGTCATTTATTACTCACCCTCATGCCGTTCCACACCCGTAAGATATTTTTGTTGAAATCCGATGGCTCCGTGAGGCCTGCATAGGGAGCAATGACATTTCCTCTCTCAGGATCCATTAATATACTAAAAACATATTTAAATCAGTTCATGTGAGTACAGTGGTTCAGTATTAATATTATAAAGTGACGAGAATATTTTCGGTGTGCCAAAAAAACAAAATAACGACTTATATAGTGATGGCCGATTTCAAAACACTGCTTCAGGAAGCTTCAGAGTGTTATGAATCAGCGGTTCGGAGTGCCAAAGTCACTTGATTTCAGCAGTTTGGTGGTTTGACACGCGATGCGAATCATGATTCGATACGCTGATTCATAACGCTCCAAAGCTTCCTGAAGCAGTGTTTTGAAATCGGCCATCACTATATAAGTCATTATTTAGTTTTTTTTGTCACACCAAAAATATTCTCTTCGCTTTATAATATTAATATTGAACCACTGTACTCACATGAACTGATTTAAATATGTTTTTAGTACATTAATGGATCTTGAGAGGAAATGTCATTGCTCCCTATGCAGGCCTCACTGAGCCATCGGATTTCAACAAAAATATCTTAATTTGTGTTCCGAAGATTAACGAAGATCTTAAGGGTGTGGAACGGCATGAGGGTGAGTAATAAATGACATTATTTTCATTTTTGGAGGAACTAACCCTTTAAGAAGTAGTAAAGAAGAATTTTTAGTATATTAAGTACAAAATTATTGCGTGAAAATAGAGCACTTTAAGTACATTATGGAAGTGTACTTTTTTTTTCACCTGGGAGTTCATGTTAGCGCACATCTATTAAATAATAATAACAAATAATAACTTTGATTTAGACCAGATTTAAAAGTAAAAATGTTTAAGTTTGAAAAAATAGATTGCCTATTAAGTATTTGGAACAACATAGCAAATACAACAATCTTTGTATTTGCTGTTTGGAACATTTAAATACTGTTCAGAAACAGTAAGTATCATAGCTGCTTTGTTTAAAGGGTTAGGGTAACGGCTGCATTTCTGCTGTTCCATAAGCTCCATCTACTGTCAGAGAGTGAATGTGCATTTTCATTCAGCGCGTCTCCACTCGTTCCGCTGTGCTTCTGATCTGTGTTGGGCTTGTTTACACCAGAGTGCGCATGCCTCTTTGATGCAGCATACACACAGTGTTGGAAATATAACCGGTTGATAGGAAAGTATTCTTAAAATGCACTCTAAAAATCGAAATAAGGTATCATACACATATTTTGAAGTGCTTACGATAACAATACCGTGCATGTTAATTGTGATTTATACAACAGTTCGTTCTGGTCCTCAAATCTGATTGGCTGAGAGGTCTTTCCAGCCATGCGATATTCTACCAGTATCACCACGGGAACCATTTCACCGTTTGAATCACTTCGCTTTCAGCATTCAAGTGTCATGGCGGATGAGGAAACCCACCATATTTTTACAGAAACTACTGTTATTGTGTCACGGAATATTGTTTTAAGAGGTTTTTAGGTGAGAATGTAGTTGTTTAGACCTCAAATATGTGATTTATATGCAAACATAGCGCTTATTTGAAAATTTGTTTAGACGCTTTCGGAGATGTGAGCTCCAGGCCATCAGCGGCCGTTGAGCATTTTCCCCTCAGAGAGCAGCTTCATCTCGGCCAGTCCTTCGAGAATTTGCCGCTGACTCTTATGTAGATAGTGTTTAAACATGAGGTGTGTAATACATTTTGGGTATATCAAGCGGGCAATCTTTGGTCTTAGGTATGCAATATGATATCAATGAGGAAAAAAATGTTTGTGTTGTTTTTCCTGCTTAAAATTGGACACTTTAACAAAATCAATAAACATTTTCATAAATTTTTTATTTATTTATTTTTTATAAGTTTGTTGCCTCGAGGCAACATTGTACCACAATAGAAAAATTGAAACATTTGGCATTTTCATGTAGAAAAAAGAAATATATTTATTGAAAACATCAATTTCTTTAACTAGACACTTGAACAAACACATTTTTCCAGTTTTTAATGTATTAAAAATTTCATATTTAATAAAAAGTAACATTTTATATCCAGCTGTTGCCCTCAGGCAACATTGTACCATAGTGGAACACAAGTATTACCAAACCATCATAGTATTATGTTATTATATCAAGTTATCGTATCCATCTTCATCCTTATCTCCATCTTCTCTCTCACCCTCAATCTCTCCCTGATGTATTGTCACTATGATTTCATCTTCCTCATCGCAGTATGACCCCTCATCCTCATCAACTGGCTACATGTGTTTTATACCTTTTTGAAGTGCTATAGAAAATGTGTAGATCATAATATATGGAGATATAGTATGTGAATTACTATTCTTATAAGTGCATTACAAAATCATGTGAAAATGCAAATATATTTAGATAATTCCAACTCTTTTCCTTACAAATATAATACATTTGCATTCAAACCTATGATGCCTGTATTGCCTTATGCGATTCCATTATGGTACAATGTTCCCTTGAGGCAACACACAGTTTTTTCTCTAAAACATTTGATGATATATAATGTAAAGTTCTTAAAAATACTTCTTTACTTGCCAGTGAAGGTGACTTATATTTTTTGTGTGAAAAAAACAAGTAAAAAAAGCACTTTTCATTGGAGAAAATATGGAGCCATGTGACATATGCACATGTGCTGAAACAAGACACAAAATGGACCCCTGTTGGTCATGTTTTGGTTTTTTGCACTTTTATTTTATTTAGTATTTGAGTTATTCTGTCCAGAGATATGTTTGATCAATCAATTGGTGTCTTATTTTATTAAAAACAAACTAAAATAGACCATGTTGCCGGGAGGCAACATCGTACCATAGAAGGTTAATCTGTTACTTGTTCCAGAGCTAATCGATTTAGCTAGAGTATATTAAGTTTCATAACTTTATATTTACTTAAATCCTGTACTTACTAGAGCGCTGCTTTTGTACATTTTACTGAACTGTTTGCTTGTGTTTATTTCCTATTGTACTTCTTACTGTTATACTGTTATATTGACTTTTGTTGTTCATTTAAATATTTTTGTTCAATAAATAATATTTTATATTAATAACATGCCGTATTTGGTATTGAGAAAGGGTCCATTAGTGATTTAAGCCCAAAGCATACTTCACTTTTTATGCGTACGTGCAGGTCGCACATGCGCATTTAATTTATTTTTGCAGTAATTAGTTTATCCCCAAGGTGGCAACCATGCACTGGGGCCGTCGATTCACGAGGTAGTCAAAGAAAAACTGCATAAACAGAACAGACTGGAAGGCATGCAAGCTACAGAGACAATGGAGGCCTACATAGATGAGAGATTTTGCGAAGAGGTTAGAAAGTGTCCTTATTTGTACATCTCTAGCATGAAATATTACAAAGATATTACATGGGTTGTAACTTGTTCAAAACTGTGCATGCGTCGAATGCCTGTGTATGCATATGAGTCAAATGAAGTATACTTTGCAAGGCTGTGCATTCGACTATGTGCATATGCTCACGTACGTGTAAAAAAATTAAGTATACTTTGGGTTTTAGACTTCAGTAAAAGTTACATTAATACGCCATTAGATGGCGCCAAAGACTGTCTTTATTAGTGAGTCATTTGCAAAGACTTTTATATTAAAAAGGGATTGAAACAAGGTTGTAAACAAGGGCATTGTTTTTACTTTAAACAACATCTTACAAGATGCAACTGACATGCATTGACTAGCGCTGTCATGGGAAATCAACTTAAATGTTAAAAGGACAAAGATATCCTTTCCCCAGCGTACATTGAAACTAATTTTGTGTTTATGAATATAAGATTGACCTGAAGAATATCAGCTAGATGCATGCAATGCACTCGCTTAGACGATCTCTCTCTCTCTCTCTCTCTCTCTCACTATCTCATAATAATCTACTCTAAATAGCACAATAAGCTTAAATGAATCAACTCAGCGTTTCTTCGTTACTAGTTCTAAAGTGACATTTTAGAATTAGTAACAGAGGCTTGGGCTCAACTGTTAAACTGTCAACTTGAGATTTGAATTTGAGGCGGAAGGAAGTAGTTCTGCACAGAAGAGGGTTTTTACAGACACTCCGTTGTTGTTTCTTATTTATTTACACACTTGTGCCATTGAACTGTTGTATAAACACAATATCACACTCGTAGCCATGTGATATGGCTCTATATCAGCACGGTTGTGAGTACCTACAGCCGAATCACAGTCGTGCTGATATAGAGCCATATCACATGGCTATCTATCGTATTACCGTGTATCGGCACGTCTAGTGTATACAATACCAATATTGAAGCCAAATCAAATATTTCTGTTTTATACACTTGATAAAAGCTGTTTCTAAAATGACCTGAGCTTGGTACAATGATTTTTTGGGGATGAACCCCTTCTTCCTGGGCCCAATAAGTGAATGACTTTAATAGGCCTATATTAAAAACTAAACAAAAAAAGTCAGCGTCGGAAAGTAGAACTTACCTTCACAATACATTTATTTAAACATCCTCAAAGTTGGTGTTGCTTTCCTGTAGAGATGAAAATCAATAGGGAATTTAAGGATTAGAAATTCTGGTTCTAATGAATGGAAACAATTTTTGGAAATAAATTTTAATAAATTTGGTACAGGTTTTACGTCGGATTGCCTTCTTGACGTAACCAAGCACTAAGAGTGCACTAAATTTAACAAGCCCGGTGCTGGGACACACTCTTACAACCAATTTAGCATATCCAATCCACCTAGCCTGTTTGTCTTTGGATTGTGGGGGAAACACTGAGAGCACACAAACTCCACACAGAAAGAACTCCTGGCTCAGCTGGGGCTTGAACCGAGGACCTTCTTGCTGTGAGGCAACAGTGCTGCCTACTGAGCCACCATGCCACCTAAATCATGTTCAAAGAAATTCTCTGCCCCTTCTGTGACAGCGGAGCTGTTGTCAGATGTTTGGATGGCCTCTCATTTATTACACAAGGGTAGAGCCATGGCAACTGGATGAAAATAAATGTTTTGCATAACAACTGCTGCCAATTTATTTTATAATCAGCACTGATTTTATTTTAAATAGTCATACACTGTCCGTTGTAGAAAATCGGAATATTATTACCACACTGATTTGACCAAAGCAGATTTTCCTGAACAACTGCTTATGTGCAAATTTAATAAGTGATTTGACACACACCCGTTCTCCATGACCCCACCATCCAAAAACTTTTCAGCCAAACTGATATCAGCATACACTGGTGTATATAAGTCAGAGAGGCAGAGAACGATGTCTGATTGGACACCTATTTTAGTGAAATCTAACAGCACGCATAAAACAGATTTAAGCCAAATGGAGTGATTATTTGAAAGTGATGAAGTGTTATAAAGTCATGACATATTTTGAAGATTGTATAGGCGTACAGTATTTGGTTATATACATCATACTAATGCATCAGTTAAATATTTTTTACTCCCCAACAGTTCTGTGGAGAATGGGCAGCTTACGGATCCTGCCCACTGGGCTGTAGCAGATGTGGTCAATTACTTTAAAGCTACAGGGTTTGAGGAGCAAGCCAACGCTTTCCAAGATCAGGTAAGGATTCATTTTCTAAGTTATTTGCTGCAAAGTTTCATGACACTCTCTCTCTCTCTCTCTATAAACAAGTTAAGTGCATACAATTTAATACTCTGAATATGTTTATGTATTTTAATAGGCAAATTACAGTTTTAATTATTTAAAAAAAATAATATTTTAAGTCACTTTGAATCAAATGCTTCCTAAATAAATAAATAAATGTGAATAACAGAAAAACAGCTGACATTTCACAAAACATCCTTGATTGGACTGAACAAACTAAAGCCCTGTTCGGACGGGATTAGTTTTACATGGGGAGGTGGGGTAAAGTAATTATTACCATTGCTTCTCTGTGATTTTAGTCCCGTCCGAATGTGCCATCTCAGTAATCATTACGGACAATAGCCCTATTCGGACAGGATTAGTTTTACATGGGGAGGTGGAGTAATGCAATTTTACATCAGGACGTCTGTAATATTAATTGGCCAATTCGCACGGGACAAGACATCTCAGTAAAACTTAGCAGAAGTGGGAGGGGTAACTCGATTTACGCACCCCCGTCACCTCCCTGTCGTCACGTGGGTATACGTTGCTTCCTGATACCATGTACGCAAACACATATAATCTAAATATATAAACTATATATAACAGTTAGGTCCGGTCAAACGATTTATTAATTAAATTCTGATTATATTATGATAGTAATAGGCACTTTGCTAAATATAAAATTAGTTTTGTGCCTCTGAGAATTGCTTCGATCTTCTTTTTGCTCTGAATGGTATGGAAAATAACCTAACGTTACTTGAGGTTTGCCACAGATTTGTCCCACCACCTACTACAACACAAATGAATCTTTCTTCAAGTGCTTCCATGCTTGAAAAATGCGCAGAAAACTAGTTTTAAGCCCTATTCGGACGGGATTAGTTTTACATGGGGAGGTGGAGTAATGCAATTTTACCTCAGGACGTCTGTAATATTAATGGACAATTCGCACGGGACAAGACATCTAAGTAAAACTAGCAGAAGTGGGAGGGGTAACTCGATTTACGCACAGCCGTCACCTTCCTGTCGTCATGTGGGTATACGTTGCTTCCTGATACCATGTGCACAAACCCATATAATCTAAACATATATATAAACTATATATATAACAGTTAGGTCCGGTCAAACAATTTATTAATTTAATTCTGATTGGATTATGATGGTAATAGGCACTTAGCTAAAGATAAAATTAGTTTTGTGCCTCTGACAAGTGTTTTCGATCTTCTTTTTGCTCTGAATGGTATGGAAAATACTTGAGTTCTGCCACAGACTTGTCCCACCACCTACAACACAACTGTATGTTAAGTGCTTCCATGCTTCAAAAATGTGCAGAAAACTACTTTAAAACAGGAAATGACGCAATTTTACCCTACATATTTACAGCGTGTCTATTCGAACGGGATTAGCATTACCCGAGGTAATTTTTCCGGACCTTTTTACAGAAGGTAAAAGTCGCAGTAATCTTTACTGACATTGTCCGTAATGATTACTGAGATGGCACATTCGGACGGGACTAAAATCACTGAGAATCTCTGGTAATAATTACTTTACCCCACCTCCCCAGGTAAAACTAATCCCGTCCGAATAGGGCTAATGTCAGTAAAGATTACAGCGACTTTTACCGTCTGTAAAAAGGTCCGGAAAAATGACCTCAGGTAATACTTATCCTGTCCGATTAAACCCGCTGTAAATATGTACGATAAAATTCCATCATTTCCAGTTTAAAAGTAGTTTTCCGAGCATTTTTCAAGCATGGAAGCACTTGAAGAAACATTCAGTTGTGTTGTAGGTGGTGGGACAAGTCTGTGCATGGCAAACCTCAAGTATTTTCCACATACCATTCAAATCTACCATTTTCCACATACCATTCAGCTTTCCTGTAGCTCAGTGGTTAGAGCTTTCCTGTAGCTCAGTGGTTAGAGCGTGGCACTAGCAATGCCAAGGTCATGGGTTCGATCCCAGGGATTGCACATACTCAGATACAAATGTATAGTATAATGCAATGTAAGTCGCTTTGGATAAAAGCGTCTGCCAAATGCATAAATGTAAATGTAAATGTAAATCAAAAAGAAGATCGAGAGCACTTGTCAGAGGCACAAAACTAATTTTAGCTTTAGCTAAGTGCCTATTGCCATCATAATCCAATCATAATTTAATTAATAAATCATTTGACCGGACCTAACTGTTATATATAGTTTATATATTTAGATCAGGAATCTGCCAGTTTTACTGCGATGTCTTATCCTGTGTGAATTGGCCATTAATATTACAGTCGTCCTGAGGTAAAATTACATTACTCCACCTCCCCATGTAAAACTAATCCCGTCCGAATAGGGCTTAAGACATTATTATTCCACATTTCAAACATTAGAATTTCAGGGACATTTTCTCCTTGCATTTTCCCAAATGGTCTGATCCCTACTTCCAAGTCCTTAGGTTTCTCTACAAGACTAATGTTGCATTTTCATATCTGGGGATAATGTCTATCTCATTATTAGGCATGTTTTAACCCACAGCTTCCCTTTTAGTATTATTTTTATGAATCCATGACTAATCTTTAGCCAAATAGTTTATATGTTTTTATACACTGACAATTCAAACATGTATGATATACGTTATATCAACTAATTTTACCAGCTATGAACAAAATTTACTTTGATATGCACTATGCCTCCATGTTTATCTCTTAATTACTTTCAGCTGTATATGAAATATGGTCATTTGACAAAAATTTCAATTCTGTGACTATTTTATGACAGTCATAGTATAAATCTTGTGATTTTAAAGTTTTATGATGGATTCAGTAATGTTCATGTTGTGTGTTTATTTATTTATTTGCTTGCTAAACATCTGCCACCTACAGGAAATCGATGGCAAATCCCTTTTATTAATGACTCGTAATGACGTTCTGACCGGACTGTCAATAAAACTGGGTCCTGCACTGAAGATATACGAGTATCATGTCAAGCCTCTCCAAACCCAACATTTAAAAAGTAACGTCTCATAGCTGCTGCAGCCATGTGGACGCATGGAAGACAATCACAGCAGGGAAGTGTGCAGGGTATAACTGCAGACAGAACTAATTCATTTTATGCATCTTAATAAATAAACATGGTGAATTTATTGCTTTTAAGGTCTCATTCTGCTGTACAGGCACATTTACACTTTTCATTTGACCTATGTTTAACAGTGTGTTCCTTCAGATTTGACTTTGTGTGCTTGTACATAAATCATTATTGCTTTTAAGATTAAATGCTTGGTTTAATAATGTGATCTGTGATGTAAAATGAAAAACTGAAACACTAAGATGTTTCTGTGTACTGCATGAAGTACGTTTGAAGTGAGATTGACAACATTGATTTTATTAGCTTGTTGGTGTTTATTTCCCTTTTTGTTTTTTTCCAGTTTTAATAGATAAAATGTATGTTGAGATAAATTGACAGCACAAATCATCAAATGTCTGAAAATGATGATAACGTCTCAACGCATGAGGTTTGTTTTCAGGAATCCTGTCAGAATGACAGTGCTTTGTGCTGCTATTAATTCTGTTTATTTATTTCATTCTGTAACTAACAATGTGATTCCTGATGAATTGGTGAACGGTTGTTGTTGACAGACAGCAAACACTGTAAATCTAAAGCAGTTTGTGATACAGGGTGTTTTAAAAAGAGGAAACAAACGCGAGTGTAGCCTGCAATAAATGGTGCTTTTTCAGATTGCTGAAACAATCCACTACCTGGTCCTCATTACAGTGCTGTTTAACTTCCTTTGTGCATGTTTGGTGCTTAATCATATGTAATAATCAGTTCTCCTTGAACCCAGAAACATTACTGGCATGTATTGGTATATTTATCTGATGCTGTTTTCTTTTTTTTCAATGTTGATATACCTTTATTAGAGGTTTATAAACTAAGATGATGAAACCAACTGATCTTTAATGTTAATAATGATTTTCATTCAGTTGGGGGTACTCCAGAACCACTGCTGTAAACACTTTTCATCTCAAATATAAAATTTTACAAATTTGCCAATTTTAATTACTTATGAAGAACATAACTCTGATAACTATAGAAATGTATTTAAAAAAAAGATGTTATAAAGATGAAAACACTGTTTATTAACCCACAGTTTTCATTTATTCATATTTGTCCATGAATAGAAGGATGTTTTCATTTCAACATTTTTATATTTTTAAAATGTATTTTGCTCGTGTGATTACACACAAAAAAATCTATTTGTAAAATAAACAAAAATTAAGTTTGTTGAATGTTTTGACAGATGATCATGTTAGATTGCTTTATAGATTTTATTTGTTTTGTGTATATGAGATGTCTAGTTTGTGAACGTTGTCAGTCTTTACATTTTGGCTCGTGGTTTTCTGCGCACAGTGCCTGTGATGTTTCCTGCTGGATTATCGAGAGGAAGATAAACCTGAAATGAAAGCACAACAACATAATGTGAGATATAAATTTAAATATAAATACAAAGCAAAACTCCACATTTCCTTCATGCTTGGGATAACAAAACATACTCCCCGTGCACCTTTTTGTGTGGTTTGTAGATATTTGGCAATAAAGTCATTTTAAGAGTAGTCTGATTTTGTCAGAGCCTGAAAACTCTGAACTTTGTTCTGTGTCAATACAGAAGTATATTCTGAACTGATAACCTGTGTGTAAGTCAGGCTTTTTTCCAGGATTTTTTATCACTCACCTCATCCTTGTTTGAGAGTCCTATTTTTGTCATGTCAATGACAAAATAATGCTGATTCGGCATAATTATCTCGATTTCCTCAACCTATTGAATTCAATTGATGACAAGACATAATTGAGAAAATTTCATAAAAACATTTGCTTCTAAGTATATTAGTATCTAGTGTATAGAAATGAGTAACGTAATAAAGCAGAAAGCCACTCAAGCTCATGCATAGGTTTAGGGCTTTGTTCAAATCACTATCCCTAAGTATAAACAGTACTTACCTTAGCAAATACCACTAACAAAAGTCACACAAAACTGAAACCAGTTTGACTTGCCTGTGGAATTCTGTCAAGTACCAGAAGTTGTGTATCATACAGAGTTTTCTGAACAGAAGGAGAGTATTCCCCACGATCATAGGGTCCCGCAAACGTCTGAATGATGGTGGCTTTAACAGTTTTCCTACAAGGACATTTTCATTGTACAGTATGTATACGACATATAACATGTATCATGGTATGTCTAAAAGTTTTGCATTTGTTGGCATATCTAAAAGTTTAGCATTTACCATGCAGCATCAAATGGCACGTTCACATGAGTGTTGTAGCGCCATCTTGCATAAACTGAAGTACTGAAGAATCTGTCCTTTGCCTCTGTCAGAGTGGTGAAACGGTCCCGCAGAAAGCCCACAAATCCAGACTGAGTAGTTTTTAGTACCTTCATATCTTTTAGACCGCTGTGAATCACTGGAGTCACTGAGAGAAATAAATTGAAACGCACATTTGCACAAATACAGCAACATTATTCTTTCCTCTTAATTGTTTTCTTTCAGACCACCATCACTAGTTCAGAATCTCATTTTTACTCACTATTTAGATGTTGTTCGACCTCACAGAAATGCCAGGCCTCAGGGCAGTGGATAAAAGCATGTGTGTGTTCGACTCCATTCTGTTAAACACACATTCATAATATTATGGAAATTAAAAAAAAATAAAAAAATATGATGCTAGCCACAATTACAGTGGCCTGAAAATGTATTTCAAACAAATAAATTTGATAGGAATCAATGGTCCCACTTTATATTAAGTGGCCTTAACTACTATGTACTTGCATCAAAAAATAAGTGCAATGTACTTATTGGGTTCATATTGAATTGCTATTTAGGTGGGATACGGGTAAGGTTAGGGGAAGCGTTGGTGGTATGGGTAGGGGTAAGGTGTAAGGGATGGGTCAACAGTGTTATTATAAATGTAATTACAGAAATTAATTATAGATGTAATTACATGCAGGTGTTTTTAAAATATAAGTACATTGTAAAAACATGTATATACACAATAAGAGCATTGTATCAAATGATTAATTTAAATGTAGCTAAGGGCACTTAATATAAAGTGGTACCGAATCAATAATATAAATCAAACATTTATCAAACAAAATGGCATCTGCAAACAATTCAGTGCTACAGCTTTTCTCAAAATTGACCACTTTTGTTGGTAATTTTTTCTATTTCTTGGTGTCAAGATCATTCTTAGTGGATATGAAGTTCTATTTAAGTTCACACAGGTGCAGAGTTACTACAGGTGTAGCTTATCACATTAAATCTGTACTGGTTCCACAAACAACCAAAGTGTCCAAAGCTATGTCAGCTTACCTCGGTGCCTCGGGGTTCAGTGCTTAGTCCCCTCCTCTTATCTATATTAGACTACATCACTGGGCTCAGTAATAAAAGCAAACAGACTTTTCTATATGCAGATGATACACAGCTCTAACTGTCCTTCTAATGGCAACCCACCATCTCAGCTTGTATTTCTGCTTGTGAGTCAGACATTTTGAACTGGATGAGGAGATGTCACCTATATATATATAATCTCTGAACTTTGGTACTACTCTAGTTTACTCTTGTGGCAGCTTTGCAGTACTTGTTGTTGACTTTTGTATAATAAATTGCTTGTGATATTCCTCATTTGTAAGTCATTTTAATGAAAGTGTCTGCTAAATTATTAAATATGAATACAAATATCTAAATCATTTTTGGAAGCCATTGTATATAGTCTGCTTTAGCATTTACATTTATGCATTTGGCAGACGCTTTTATCCAAAGCGACTTACATTGCATTATACTATACATTTGTATGTGGTTTGTGCAATCCCTGGGATCGAACCCATGACCTTTGGCATTGCTAGTGCCACGCTCTAACCAGTGAGCTACAGGAAAGCAGTAACACAACACCTTTTCCAGTCTCTTCCAGGGTACTTCATCAATGGTGACCCTCACTCTTGTGACATGATTGAATGCTGTGAGGAAATGTTCACAGATATCCAGGGCAAAGCCCTCAATAGTCTTGATCTGCAAGAGCAGAAATATTCATGTCATGCCTTAAAACAACAAAACAGCTGTTTAAGATGATTAAGTTGATTTACTAAACATTTATAAACATAAAAAACAAATATACTAAAATGATCTATTAGTGTAACCTAATGAAATTAAGTTGATTCAGTCATATTAAATATTTGTCTTCACCAAAACCAGGCTAATTGATCATTTTCGTAAAACAATTTTTTTTTTTTTTTTTAAAATGTAGCTTTTATTGGTAACACTTTGGTATGGGGAGCACAAATTCACTATTAACTACGGCTTTTGCCTCAATAAACTCTTTTATTGAGGCAATTCAAACTCTTATTTACTGTTTATTAATAGTTAGTAAGTGGTTATTGTAGTGTTTAAGTTTAGGTATGGGGTAGGATTTAGGGATGTAGAATATGGTCATGCTGAAGAAGGCATTAATATGTGCTTTATAAGTACTAATAAACAGCCAATATCCAAGCTAATAAGCAACTAGTTAAAAGTGAGAATTGATCCCCATACTAAAGTGTTACCCTTTTATTTTGTTTCCATCTATATTTGAGAGAAAAAAATATGTAGCTATAAATCAAGTCACTTATAGGAGCTAAATTAAACAAACCAAAAGACTTACTCCTTTTATTTTGGCGAGACCATGGACAGTGTTTTTGATTGTGTCAGTGGGGATGACATCAGAGTTGTCTCCTGTCAGATAGTCTTTGTGGGTCTTCAGGGTTAACTGAACATTTGCAATCAGCTCAGTAATGTGGTGATGAGCCCCTTCTCGGCGGATGTGAAGAACTTTAACCATATTCTTCCCATAACCGGTCCTCACAAACTCCACATTCTACATGGGACATGTTATTGGATAAAAATGTAGCTGAAAAGCATTTTATGAAAGTGGCTGGCATGACACGTCCACACATCTACAGTATGAATAAAATTGAATTGATTTACCTGACTTGAGGTAGTGGCCATGACTGTAAATGGAGTCACTGCTGCCTGCACCAACAGTTGGAGGAGGTTTTTGAAGGAGGTATCATTTTTATTGTTTTGNAAATGTTCACAGATATCCAGGGCAAAGCCCTCAATAGTCTTGATCTGCAAGAGCAGAAATATTCATGTCATGTCTTAAAACAACAAAACAGCTGTTTAAGATGATTAAGTTGATTAACTAAACATTTATAAACATAAAAAACAAATATACTAAAATGATCTATTTGTGTAACCTAATGAAATTAAGTTGATTCAGTCATATTAAATATTTGTCTTCATCAAGATCATCAATGTAGCTTTTATTGGTAACACTTTGGTATGGGGAGCACAAATTCACTATTAACTACGGCTTTGGCCTCAATAAACTCTTTTATTGAGGCAATTCAAACTATTATTTACTGCTTATTAATAGTAAGTGGTTATTGTAGTGTTTAAGTTTAGGTATGGGGTAGGATTTAGAGATGTAGAATATGGTCATGCAGAAGAAGGCATTAATATGTGCTTTATAAGTACTAATAAACAGCCAATATCCAAGCTAATAAGCAACTAGTTAAAAGTGAGAATTGATCCCCATACTAAAGTGTTACCCTTTTATTTTGTTTCCATCTATATTTGAGAGAAAAAAATATGTAGCTATAAATCAAGTCACTTATAGGAGCTAAATTAAACAAACCAAAAGACTTACTCCTTTTATTTTGGCGAGACCATGGACAGTGTTTTTGATTGTGTCAGTGGGGATGACATCAGAGTTGTCTCCTGTCAGATAGTCTTTGTGGGTCTTCAGGGTTAACTGAACATTTGCAATCAGCTCAGTAATGTGGTGATGAGCCCCTTCTCGGCGGATGTGAAGAACTTTAACCATATTCTTCCCATAACCGGTCCTCACAAACTCCACATTCTACATGGGACATGTTATTGGATAAAAATGTAGCTGAAAAGCATTTTATGAAAGTGGCTGGCATGACACGTCCACACATCTACAGTATGAATAAAATTGAATTGATTTACCTGACTTGAGGTAGTGGCCATGACTGTAAATGGAGTCACTGCTGCCTGCACCAACAGTTGGAGGAGGTTTTTGAAGGAGGTATCATTTTTATTGTTTTGAAGTGGGTCCAAATGCTCAATGATCTGCCCCACCTCCATAATCTATACAGAGATTCTGATTTGCTGGTAACCTTCCAAAACGAGCCACCTCTCTCCTCTACCCCTGTCCTGTTCAATTTACACAGTGACCACAGTCACGTCCTTCTCCACCCCATCTATAACCCAACATTTCATCTGGCCCACTGTCCTCCCATCACCCCTCAACCAAAGTTCAACTAATTTTTCAGTGTCAACAGAGTGTTTTAGGAACAGGAAATCTCGGCAATTTTTTGCTGTGCAATTCAGAAAGAGAGAGAACCTGTAGAACATGTATGTTGTGTTGTCTTATGCCAACAACCTAAACAAATTCAATTCTATACTTTCAGTGACAAATAAAAATATTCTGGTTATTTGTATGAGATAGGTGTGATATATAGTGGCCTCTGGGGTTTTGTGGACTGTCAGTTAATGTGTCTTGCTCTGGTATAAAGTCGTCCTGGCCTTGTAATTTCCTTTGTTTGAGTGCGGTCATTATGCAAATGTGTCACATGGTGTGGTGACTAAGGGAAATAATGGCAGGACTACAAACAAGGCATTTGAGGAAGGTGTTTTCTGTTAGAGCAATTAACTCTCTTTGTGTTTTCATGTCAGGCTTTAATTGATAAATAATTAACATAAATAATTAATGCACAAAATAAAAAATAATACTGGTAGTACGGTATGTTATCAACAATATCTACTTCTTAATTTACCTTAATTTACATAGTTTAGTGATCAATGTTGGGGGTAACGCATTACAGGTAACTTGAGATACGTAATCAGATTACTTTTTCAAGTAACTAGTAAAGTATTGCATTACTTTTTCAATTTACAACAAAATATCTAAGTTACTTTTTTAAATAAGTAACTCAAGTTACTTTTTTCACATTTATTGACTGAGAGCTCTCCTGTCCCCATGTTGAGAGAAATAAAGTGCAGAGGTGTTGTGTGCGCTGTGTGAACATGATGGTTATTTTAGTTCTAAACTAAATGTGAGCATGCATTTACTCATCTCACTTGCATGAAAACATTCAGTATTCCTCAAAATGAATAAAAACGGTGAAATGCAATCTCAGAATTTTATGCAAACCTGTAATAATTAACTATATTAAATTACACAAATATTGTTTATGTATTTAATCTCACTTTATTTACCAATGCATTTGCTGCTGACCTTCAATGATCTAATTCAACCATACTAATAAGCAAAAATTACTTTAGATTAGATTTAGAAATAAGAATGTTGAACTTTCTTCTCCTGTATCCTATTCTTTTTTAAATGTAGTTCCAAACGTAGGTTCGGGAGGAGTCTAAACATTCAGTCCTGTCAATCATCATTACAAGCGTATATAAGCAGCAGTCACTGAGTCATCCCAGCAACAATTCTTCCAGCATCCCTCCTCCTCCCCATCTCCTCTATTTCTCTTATTATTGCTCTACGCAGTATAGGGGGTTTAACTCAGAGCTCGAGCCAAGCCTCAGGTTCAAGCTTCCTTCGAGGACAGCAAGCTAAGTTTGTTTTACCATTAACCATTCAGACTGAATGGGCATTAGAACTTGTGAACTTGCACAGCTGAAAGGTTCGTTTGAGCTGCGCCCTCTACTGTACAGGCGTAAATATGCGTTTCCATCAGCCTGAGGCTTATTCATTTAATTTTTGGTGTGAAAACAAACAAGCAAGCCCAGCCCAGGTGAGAAAAAGTAACGCAAAAGTAATATAACACATTACTTTTCATAAAAAGTAACTAAGTAACGCAATTAGTTACTTTTTAATGCAATATTGTAACTTCCCCCAACACTGTTAGTGATGAACTCTAGAACAGCCAAATTTCTGATTATACATTTCTAAACAAACAGACTTTCCCAGTCTCTTCCATAAGCAGAGAAAACTACTGAATACTGCTTCTGTCTCTAGATTACAGCTGCATGATATCGGTCATGAGACAAACTTCCTCTTTCTTACATTAGAGCAGCTGTTTTGATTTCTCAGCTCGGAATACTAGTGAAAACAGCTTTCTCTGTTTTATTTTAAACAGGAAATGTTTGATTCGCTTTGAATCACAAACTGAAATGTTCATGTTCTTTCAACTCTGTGTGTGTATCTGGATGTTTTGGATCAGTTTCTCAGAGGCAGTGATATCCTGCTTAAATGAGGATGGCCAGCCGGTTGACTGGTAGGTTCAAATCTTTGCTTTAGGCTTAGTTTATGATAACGAGTTTGACAGTTGTTGTTGACATTGATCTTATAGCTATTCTCTGTAAAGTGTTATGTACAGCAATGTTTTACTACTGTTTTGCTATTGTAACTCTCTTATATTATTTTAAAAGGTTTGTTATTTACAAACTTCCCATTTACAAGATGGAGGTTAAGGGAAGTGGAATAGATTACATGTATCTGGATCCATCCGTCATGGATTTTCAGATGAGTAAACATACAGTCAACAGCAGTAAAGGAGCTGTAGGCAGAACATTGACACAGCTTTACTCTGGATATACAGTAAGAAGCTCTTTGAATACTAATTACAATCCTCATCCATTGCTCTATGCAGTCCTAACGATTGTTTCATTAAGAGACACTACAAATCTTTTAATATTTGACTGGTGTTATACTGTATTGTGCATTAATAACACTGTATAGACACTGCACTGCCCACAGATTACTGTACTTTCACTTTTCAGTCCAACAGCTCAGTCTATATGCTTTACAATGATGCGCCACCAGAACTGAAGTACCCAAGCAAGTATGGACATACAAAAGGTACATTTATGTAAATACTCACTAATTACGTGTTAAAGTGTTAGTTCACCCAAAAATGAAAATAATGTCATTTATTACTCACCCTCATGCCGTTCCACACTCGTAAGACCTTCATTAATCTTCGGAACACAAATTAAGATACTTTTGTTGAAATCTGATGGCTCAGTGAGGCCTGCATAGCCAACAATGACATTTCCTCTCTCAAGATCCATTAATGTACTAAAAACATATTTAAATCAGTTAATGTGAGTACAGTGGTTCATTTTTAATATTATAAAGCGACGAGAATATTTTTGGTGCACCAAAAAAACTAAATAACGATATATAGTGATGGCCGATTTCAAAACACTGCTTCATGAAGCTTCGGAGTGTTATGAATCAGCGGTTCGGAGCAGCAAAGTCACGTGATTTCAGCAGTTTGGCGGTTTGACACGTGATCCGAATCACTGATTCGACACGCTGATTCATAACGCTCCAAAGCTTCCTGAAGCAGTGTTTTGAAATCGGCCATCACTATATAAGTCATTATTTTGTTTTTTTTTGGTGCACCAAAAATATTCTCGTCGCTTTATAATAAACCACTGTACTCACATGAACTGATTTAAATATGTTTTTAGCACATTAATGGATCTTGAGAGAGGAAATGTCATTGCTGGCTATGGAGGCCTCACTGGGCCATCAGATTTCAACAAAAATATCTTAATTTGTGTTCCGAAGATGAACGAAGGTCTTACGGGTGTGGAACGGCATGAGGGTGAGTAATAAATTACATTATTTTCATTTGTGGGTGAACTAACCCTTTCAGGTGGCAACATATACAGTATACAACATATACTCTACATTTCAAAGGTTTGGAGTCAGCAAGATTTGTTCATGTTGAAAGAATTGTCTTAAAATACAGTAAAAAAAAAAAGAAAAAAAGAGAGAGAGACATCATTACAAAAAAAATACTGTTTTCTATTTTAAAATATAATTCATTCCTGTAATGGCAAAGCTGAATTTTTCTAATCATTCTAATATGCTTATTTGGTGCTCAATAAACATTTATTTTTATTATTAATGTAAAAACAGTTTTACTGCTTATTATTTTTGTGGAAACCATGATAATTTTTTTCAGGATTCTTTGATGAATAGAAAGTTTAAAAGAACACCATTTATTTGAAATAGAAATCTTTTGTAACAATATAAAGGCCTTTTTATATTTAATGCATGTATTGATTGAAAATATCATACTAACCCCAAACTTTTGAACTGGACAGGAGTGTATTTACAGACTCCAAAAACAATTTTAGAGTTTGGTTGTTTGTCAGTTAATACTGACCTGTCTCAACTCATTCAAAGTTATGGCACAAAGGGAATGCCTGTTAAGTTGAGTTTTTGACAAAATGTCATAAATTGTTTGACATTTTTTTATTTATTTTTTTTTTTTTTACATTTTCTAATCAGTCCTCTAAAGCAAGTTGGCATTATTGCAATAAATGAATTCAAAGTTCTGTCATGAAAGTCTAGATGTCATATCCATACCATGCCAAACTGAAAGTTGTCATGACAGATATATTCTTACCCTTTGCATATTCTCAAAACCAACTAAAAGTCTCTCTGTGGTGAAAATCAGGTTTTTAAAGTTGTTTATATGCCTATGTGGTGTTTTAATATGCTTTAAGACAAACCATGTGCAAATTTATAAGTCATCACCATTGCTGAGCATTTTCACTTTAAAACTGCAGAGATCTAAAGATGGTTTCAAAAACACGGTTTGAAATCACTGGTGTTTGTGATGTCACAAACTACTGTGTAACCAGTCGCGTCAATGTGTCGCCGGGCTTTAGCATATCATTAACTATGACTGCTCTGAAGCAGTGGAGTCTCAAGAGAAGCCAGGTTATCCTGGTATATTTTTCTGTTGATATGAAAAATCGGATAGATTTAGTAATATAGTGGGTGTTATGATGTATATTACGATGTTATGATGAACTATATGCCTTTCTCCACTGACGTTCTAAGTTGTTCAAAGCGTTTCTAAGGATTCTGATTTTTAAAAGGCAGCTGTCTGACTCTGAGATGGCAAAAGGGAACATGGTTTGTGTAGCTTTAGCAACACATTATTAGCAGCTGTTTGATAAGGTAGTCAGGCAATAGGCTAATCATATTAATTACCGTCATGATGATGTCTGACTTTGTAAAAAGTGTTACCATTGTGCAGCGTTGACCTCAGTAAGTTAACCGAGTGGATCTCTGAGCTCATGCGAGTGAGTGGAGGCGGGGCTAATTAGCATATTTACAGATCCATGTACACAAAATGAAGCAAGGGTGTAGAGTTACATTCAAGCGATTTTAAGGCATGAAGATTTTTTTTCCACAGGAAAAAAATGTTTAAATATGTCATTTTGGTGATCAAAGATGAGTTTTAAGGAATAAAATTATTGACTACAGGGAGACTTTAAGTAACTCATTAAATACCCAGGCAACGTCATGCAACAACATGCTAAAATCTTTTTAAAAATACTCCAGTCCAGTCTGGGGTTTTTTAAAATTCAGACTTAAATCCAAATTCAAATTCACTCCAGCTCTCTCTTTTGTTTTACTAACATTAAAATAGTAGGCTTCAGATTTGCTTGGTCCATGTGAGTAATCAGTTATGGAGAAACAAGGTTTTGTGCTAGATGAAACATGTAAAGATGTATCCAACTGCATGA
>RJVU01035944.1:2582762-2594388 GCA_003731715.1 Anabarilius grahami
AATGACATTTCCTCTCTCAAGATCCATTAATGTACTAAAAACATATTTAAATCAGTTCATGTGAGTACAGTGGTTCATTATTAATATTATAAAGCGACGAGAATATTTTTGGTGCGCCAAAAAAACAAAATAACGATATATAGTGATGGCCGATTTCAAAACACTGCTTCATGAAGCTTCGGAGCGTTATGAATCAGCATGTCGAATCAGCGGTTCGGAGCGCCAAAGTCACGTGATTTCAGCAGTTTGGCGGTTTGACACGCGTCATGAATCATGATTCGAGACGCTGATTCATAACGCTCCGAAGCTTCCTGAAGCAGTGTTTTGAAATCGGCCATCACTACATAAGTCATTATTTATTTTTATTTTTTTTCAAAAATATTCTCGTGGCTTTATAATAAACCACTGTACTCACATGAACTGATTTAAATATGTTTTTAGCACATTAATGGACCTTGAGAGAGGAAATGTCATTGCTGGCTATGGAGGCCTCACTGGGCCATCAGATTTCAACAAAAATATCTTAATTTGTGTTCCGAAGATGAACGAAGGTCTTACGGGTGTGGAACGGCATGAGGGTGAGTAATAAATTACATTATTTTCATTTGTGGGTGAACTAACCCTTTCAGGTGGCAACATATACAGTATACAACATATACTCTACATTTCAAAGGTTTGGAGTCAGCAAGATTTGTTAATGTTGAAAGAATTGTCTTAAAATACAGTAAAAAAAGAAAAAAAAAAGAGAGAGACACCATTACAATAAAAATACTGTTTTCTATTTTTTTTTTAAATTCATTCCTGTAATGGCAAAGCTGAATTTTTCTAATCAACCTAGAAATCATTCTAATATGCTTATTTGTGCTCAATAAACATTTATTTTTAGTATTAATGTAAAAACAGTTTTACTGCTTAATATTTTTGTGGAAACCATGATAATTTTTTTCAGGATTCTTTGATGAATAGAAAGTTTAAAAGAACACCATTTATTTGAAATAGAAATCTTTTGTAACAATATAAAAGTCTTTTTATCTTTAATGCATCTTTGCTGAATAAAAGTATTGATTGAAAATATCATACTAACCCCAAACTTTTGAACAGGACAGGAGTGCATTTACAGACTCCAAAAACAATTTTAGAGTTTGGTTGTTTGTCACTTAATACTGACCTGTCTCAACTCATTCAGAGTTATGGCACAAAGGGAATGCCTGTTAAGTTGAGTTTTTGACAAAATGTCATAAATTGTTTGACATTGTTTTTTAATTTTTTTTTTTTTTACATTTTCTAATCAGTCCTCTAAAGCAAGTTGGCATTATTGCAATAAATGAATACAAAGTTCTGTCATGAAAGTCTAGATGTCATATCCATACCATGCCAAACTGAAAGTTGTCATGACAGATATATTCTTACCCTTTGCATATTCTCAAAACCAACTAAAAGTCTCTCTGTGGTGAAAATCAGGTTTTTAAAGTTGTTTATATGCCTATGTGGTGTTTTAATATGCTTTAAGACAAACCATGTGCAAATTTATAAGTCATCACCATTGCTGAGCATTTTCACTTTAAAACTGCAGAGATGTAAAGATGGTTTCAAAAACACGGTTTGAAATCACTGGTGTTTGTGATGTCACAAACTACTGTGTAACCAGTCGCGTCAATGTGTCGCCGGGCTTTAGCATATCATTAACTATGACTGCTCTGAAGCAGTGGAGTCTCAAGAGAAGCCAGGTTATCCTGGTATATTTTTCTGTTGATATGAAAAATCGGATAGATTTAGTAATATAGTGGGTGTTATGATGTATATTACGATGTTATGATGAACTATATGCCTTTCTCCACTGACGTTCTAAGTTGTTCAAAGCGTTTCTAAGGATTCTGATTTTTAAAAGGCAGCTGTCTGACTCTGAGATGGCAAAAGGGAACATGGTTTGTGTAGCTTTAGCAACACATTATTAGCAGCTGTTTGATAAGGTAGTCAGGCAATAGGCTAATCATATTAATTACCGTCATGATGATGTCTGACTTTGTAAAAAGTGTTACCATTGTGCAGCGTTGACCTCAGTAAGTTAACCGAGTGGATCTCTGAGCTCATGCGAGTGAGTGGAGGCGGGGCTAATTAGCATATTTACAGATCCATGTACACAAAATGAAGCAAGGGTGTAGAGTTACATTCAAGCGATTTTAAGGCATGAAGATTTTTTTTCCACAGGAAAAAAATGTTTAAATATGTCATTTTGGTGATCAAAGATGAGTTTTAAGGAATAAAATTATTGACTACAGGGAGACTTTAAGTAACTCATTAAATACCCAGGCAACGTCATGCAACAACATGCTAAAATCTTTTTAAAAATACTCCAGTCCAGTCTGGGGTTTTTTAAAATTCAGACTTAAATCCAAATTCAAATTCACTCCAGCTCTCTCTTTTGTTTTACTAACATTAAAATAGTAGGCTTCAGATTTGCTTGGTCCATGTGAGTAATCAGTTATGGAGAAACAAGGTTTTGTGCTAGATGAAACATGTAAAGATGTATCCAACTGCATGAAGATTTACGACTAACTGTATTGCCATGTGTATGATTTCTGCAGGAGTGCTGATGTTTGACAAGTCTCAGGGATTTTGGCTCACACACAGTGTTCCTCATTTTCCTCCATTTCCAGAGAGAAATTACAGTTACCCATCTACAGGAAAATACTACGGCCAGACTCTGCTCTGTATTACATACAACTATACACAGTTCCCTCAAATATGTGAGCACATGCAATGCTTATTATATGTGACCCTGGACCACAAAACCAGTCATAAGTCGCACGGGTATATTTGTAGCAATGGCCAACAATACATTGTATGGGGCAAAATTATCGATTTTTCTTTTATGCCAAAAATCATTAGGATATTAAGTAAAGATCATGTTCCATTAAGATATTAATACTGTATTTCCTACAGTAAATATATCAAAAAAAAGTTTTTGTAAGTAATATGTGTTGCTAATGACTTCATTTGCATAACTTTAAAGGCGATTTTCTCAATATTTTGATTTGCACCCTTAGATTTCACATTTTCAAATAGTTGTATCTCAGCCAAATATTGTCCTATCCTAACAAACCATACATCAATGGGAAGCTTATTTATTCAAAAATGTGACCCTTATGACTGGTTTTGTGGTCCAGGGTCACATATAAGATTTGTTTGATTTAAAGAGTGGTATTATTTAGTGCTCACAAGTCTGAAATAAGTATTCCTCTCTCTTAACAGCATGGCAGTTAGCATATCTTAATCCACGTATGTACAACTGCTCTGTCCCTGTGGCATTTCGCCCAGATATTGCAGTAATGGCACAAATATGTGATGGTAAGACACCCGTCTTAAAAAACAGGAAGAGTCTGCAGAAGCTGAAATCAGTTGGAGGACAAACTTTTTTCAGTTTTGCCAAATCACACAACTATGTGGATGGTGAGAGCTCTAAAATTCAAAAACTCTTCTGCATATTTAGACCGGTGGCCCAACAGCAGTTTATTGACATTACATTATTCCAAAGTACATCACCGTGCGTAAGCAACTATTTACATTTATTATGTAACCATGTACAAGACTCAAGTTCAACCTTTCATGACTCAACATCATGCTACATACATATTAATTTAACAGAAATATGATTAGAGATATTTGCATATAATCAAAGCTGTTAAATATAAATCATATATAGTAGGTCTATCTAATGCTTTTATATTTTAACTAAACTTAAACTTAACCTTAAAAAAAATAAAACTGAAATAAAGTATAATGCAACACGGTTGTTGTAAAATCAAAACTGTATCCATATGCATTATAAGGTGCATTGCAAGGCATAATTAATGCATTAAAATACTTTTATGATGCATTATATATAAAGGTTTTTAGTAAAGTGTTACCTCTGAGGGTAAATGATGACAACATTTTTTGGGTGAACAGTTTTAGGTGAACTATTCTTTTAGCATAAAACAGAGTTTTATGGTAATAAGACACTAATTCCATGCTAAAGGTCATACATTCTCTACAGATATTTACACAGGTTGGGTGGCTCAAGCATTAGGGACAGATCTGCTGGTGGAATCATGGCTGCACCAGGCACATCGACTCCCCTCTAACTGCTCACTTCCCCGGCACGTGATGAACATTAACAGAGTTTGTCTCCCAGGACCTCAGATGTTCAGGAGCTACGAGGATCATTCTAAGTGGTGTGTGTCCTATGCTTTCAAAGACCAGTGGACATGTCTGGGGGACTTGAACAGAGACGGTGGTCAGGCTGACAGAGGTGGTGGGCTGATATGTTCTCAAAACGCAATAATTTATAAAGCTTTCCGTCAGGCCATGGCTGGATATTATCACTGCTGAAGAATACCTTCAGTAGACTGAACCAGCTCCGGACTTTGCAGCATGCATTAAAATGTGACAGAGGTTTTTATACTTGAGTTTTGACTTGAACCCAGATGTAATTATGAAAGTTGATAAACATAAAAAAAAACATAATGGTACATTTAATTAGATGGGCATGGTGATTTTTGTTGTCTCCAAACTCCAAAAACAAACAACAACAACAACAAAAAGAAAGGGGAAAAAAAGAGAAAATACAAATGTGACTATAAATGTTACAATTCCTGCCTCTTTTCTAATTTTGTGATTAAGGACTCTTATTTTGAAGCGTATTTTTTTCACTTCCAGTGTTTAGTTTGTTTCCATAGCTGCCTTGTTTGTTTCTATAGTTACCCTTGTTAAGTTTCCATAGCAATTCCCAAATCCGGTGTTTCCAGCAAACCAAGTCTGGTGGTCTCAAGTTTGGTAGTCCCAAGTCCAGTGATCTCAGCACTTGCAAGTCCCGTGGTCCCAAGTCCAGCGTGATTGGAGGTCCTTTCACTGTCATCTATACTGCCTGTGATGGCTACCGCCATTTTGTGTGTTTAGGTCACACACACACTCAGTTCCTCCTGAGGCAGTGAGACCTTCTGCAGCTCCTCCTGTCACAGTCAAGGAGGCCATCTCTGAACCCTCTGCCTGCCCTGTCACAGCCATAGACAGAGCTGGCACAAGCTCAACTGCCACTCTAGGCAAAACACAGTCGTGCCACCCCCACTTCACACTCGCAATTAAACATTTTTAAGATGCTTGTGAAAGACTGGAGATTTTGTTGATGAAATTGCACCAAAATAAAAGCATACATAAGCATGTTTTCATGTAAAAAAGCAGAATGCAACCACTAGTACAGTGGTATTATGTACTAGTGGTTGCATTTAATATTAACTAGAACCACACACACGACTACTGTTTTGATATGTGTAAAAAAACGTATTATGTCACTGTATTATGCCAAAGTCTTCACAAAGTAATGTCTAGAGTCATAAAATAATAATGTTTAAAAAACTTTACTTTAAATGCAATTAAATATTACATCTCTTTCTTTCTACCCTGACTGTGCTGTCTGTCACCCTTGGCGGCTGCCTAGTTTGCCTATAGGTACGCACCGGCCCTGGCCATAGAGGCCGTCTCTGGATTCTCTGTGCCCCCTATCATGGCCACTAAAGCCGTCCCTGAACTCTCTGGACTCTCTCTCTGTTCCGCCGGCCTCACTATGGTCTTCAGCTCCTACATGGTCTTCAGCTCTGCCGGTTCAACCATTTTCCTCAGCTCCACCATGGTCTTCAGCTCTGCCATGGTCTTCAGCTCCACCATGGTCTTCAGCTCTGCAATGGTCTTCAGCTCCGCCATGGTCTTCAGTTCCACCAGTTCCACCAAGTTCTTCAATTCCACCATGGTCTTCAGCTCCTCCAGTTCCACTATGTTGTTCAGCTCCACCATGGTCTTCAGCTCTGCCAGTTCCACCATGGTCTTCAGCTCCACCATGTTCTTCAATTCCACCATGGTCTTCAGCTCCACCAGTTCCACTATGTTGTTCAGCTCCACCATGGTCTTCAGCTCTACCAGTTCCACCATGGTCTTCAGCTCCACAATGGTCTTCAGCTCCGCCGGTTCCACCATGGTCTTCAGGGCCACCAGTTCCACCATGGTCTTCAGCTCCACAATGGTCTTCAGCTCCGCCAGTTCCACCATGGTCTTCAGGTCCACCAGTTCAACCATGTTCATCAGCTCCACCATGTTCTTCAGCTCCGCCAGTTCCACTATGTTGTTCAGCTCCACCATGGTCTTCAGCTCTGCCAGTTCCACCATGGTCTTCAGCTTCACCATGGTCTTCAGTTCCACCATGGTCTTAAGCTCCACAATGGTCTTCAGCTCTGCCAGTTCCACCATGGTCTTCAGCTCCACAATGGTCTTCAGCTCCGCCGGTTCCACCATGGTCTTCAGGGCCACCAGTTCCACCATGGTCTTCAGCTCCACCATGGTCTTCAGCTCCACCATGGTCTTCAGGTCCACCAGTTCAACCATGTTCATCAGCTCCACCATGTTCTTCAGCTCCGCCAGTTCCACTATGTTGTTCAGCTCCACCATGGTCTTCAGCTCTGCCAGTTCCACCATGGTCTTCAGCTCCACCATGGTCTTCAGTTCCACCATGGTCTTAAGCTCCACAATGGTCTTCAGCTCCGCAAGTTCCACCATGGTCTTCAGGTCCACCAGTTCAACCATGTTCATCAGCTCCACCATGTTCTTCAGCTCCGCCAGTTCCACTATGTTGTTCAGCTCCACCATGGTCTTCAGCTCTGCCAGTTCCACCATGGTCTTCAGCTCCACCATGATCTTCAGTTCCACCATGGTCTTCAGCTCTGCAAGTTCCACCATGTTCTTTCAGCTCCAACATGGTCTTCAGTTCCACCATGGTCTTCAGCTCTGCCGACTCCACCATGGTCTTAACCTCTATCTTGGTGATCTCCTGCTCCGTCTTCTCCACCTTGGTGGTCACCTGCTCCTTTGCTCTGTCTTGGTCATGATTATGAGGTAACGCAGCACTGTTTATTATTAGATACATTTGAGTGTGTTGAAAATGTTAAAAGGTTACTTTGTGTGTTCGCTCGGCGGCTGCTGTGAGACACTGTTGCACACTGCAGTAAGCTAGATCGATTTTAGAATATCATATTAGATACTGGATGGTTTGTGTTAAAATGTGTAAAACGTATTGTATGATGGAGAAAATTATGTATTACTGTTACTAAAAATAAAGCTGCATCTGATTATGCTCTGTTAGCTATCTGCCAAAATAGTGTTTTTCTCTGATGCATGGGAAAGCATGGTACTCGAAAAAATCAAGAAAATTGATTTAAAGAAAACGTGTTGAGCTATATAACAACAATTCGTTTTCTGTCTATAAATATATCAAAACAGATGTTCCCTTGTCTATTAAAACGTGTAATATTTTAAAGCCTCTTTGGTGTTTCCATGGTTTCTACAAAATAAAACCGGAAACCGGGGCATTAACTCACACGTCCCGGAGCCTTGGTTAAAATTACAATTTTCTCACGATTTACAAATACTTGGAAACATTCGGGATATTGTAAGTACTCAAGTGAACAAAATATATAACACTGGCCTAGTGGTTTCACTGCAAAAATATTACATATTGCACCTTTAATAGTTTCTTATTTAGCTGAGCCATCCATTGAACAATCAAAACCAGCCCTGAAATGTGATAAAAGAACACATATTACATAGACACTTGATATTTAATCTTACTAGATGATTAGTTAATTGCATTTGACGGATTTTACTTTCAATAAAACATTTGCAATGGGTTTGTAAAAGGTATTTCTATCCATGTTTGGCCTGAGTTTTTGTTGTATTTACAATGTTCTGACCAGCAGGGGTCACCAGCGTGTGTCTTTTCGAACGCTTCGGAACATGGAATAATTTTGTTGATTCGAAGCTAAGAAAGGGTTCGTTTATCCCATCACTGCTAATCATACACCGTTACCGCGATTTATTGATGGATATGTTGATTCAGGAAAAAAATTATGTATTTTATGTCTTATGTCTTTATGTTATTGGTCCGAACTGATAAACGGTCCGTAAAGCACAAATGAGTAGCGTAGTTTCGTTCCGCTTTTATTTCGTGTGGTTGTCGCGCCAGCTCGACCGCTAACAAAATTTTGGTTGCACCGGCAGGAAAAATGGCAGAAAACATTTGGTCACAGTCTGGATCCCTGCATGGCCAGGGGGTTGAGGATGATGCATGCAGCTTTGGAGTGCTCAGGAACAGAATTGTCGTGTTCTATTTCAGCCGTCAGGTGGCGATGATGATCTAAATCCTCATATTGTACTTACACAAAGATCGAAGAAGAAGAGGACGAACCGATGCGGATATAATTGTCCAAAATGATCGGAGATATTCTAATTTTGGGGTAAATTTCACTCTTTATTAATACAGGGAAAGTTTTTATTAAATAGAAAGTTATCTGTGATGTTCATATGTCTGTTATATGAATGTCACAGTGTAACAGACGTTTGTTTTTCTGTCCACGTCACACATCTTCTTACGTTTTCAGCACTCTGCTCATGAACGCTGGCGCTGTTCTCAACTTTAAACTGTGAGTAAAGACACAAAAGTCATCGTACAGTTTTAGTTTGGAGGATTACTTGTTAATAGGTGTGGTGTCTTTGCGCAGAAAGAAGAGGGAAACACAGTCTCAAGGCTTTGGCGATGAATCTGGATCATCCAGCACTGGTAACAGCAATACATTAACGTTGCACTATGAAGTAATAGTTAATTTATTGCTAAATGTAATTGCAATATTAATAATTCACTAATGGTAAAACGCTTCCTCTTCAACATGCGTTGTTTTATAGTTCATTTTTATTTTTATTTACCTTGAAGTGTAAACATTATCAATATATATTTGTCTATTTGTGAACCTGGACCACAAAACCAGTCAAAAGAGTCGACTTTTTTTAAAAAATTGAGATTTGTACATCATCTGAAAGTTGAATAAATAAGCTTTCCATTGATGTATGGTTTGGGATAGTACAATATTTGGCCAAGATACAACTATTTGAAAATCTGGACTCTGAGGGTGCAAAAAAAAAAATCTAAATACTGAGAAAATCTCATTTAAAGTTGATGTTTAAAGTTATCCACTCACAAAAATAAATATTTTGATATATTTACGGTAGGAAACTTACAAAAATATCTTCATGGAACATAATCTTTACTTAATATCCTAATGATTTTTGGCATAAAAGAAAAAAACGATAATTTTGACCCATACAGTGTATTTTTGGCTATTGCTACAAATATACCCGTGTGACTTATGACTGGTTTTGTGGTCCAGGGTCACATATGTGAATATATGTATATCTGTGCCCATCACATACAACAAAAGTGTTGAGTGGTCTATGTTGTAAAAAGTATATAAAACTAGAATATGATGAAATAAATTAAATATGATAAAAGATGCTGCATTTCTGCCACCAGATTTTTTTTTTTCCCAAGTAGCACTGGATCATATTTGACTTTTATTATGCATTATTTGTCTTAAGGTGACAACATCAGAGAGTTTTTGCTGAGTCTACGGTACTTTCGCATATTCATTGCCCTTTGGAACATTTTCATGATGTTTTGCATGATTTTGTAAGTACTGACTCGACTGTAAACATTTTGCTGTTCCTACTTTCATGCTATCAAAAAAAAAAGTCATGTTTATGCAATATTGAAAGCTGTTTTTGGAGAGTCGTTACTGTGTAATAGTGTTCTGTGTGTGCTTTGTCATTTTTTTTCAGGTTATTTGGATCATAATACATGGCTGTTACAGTGAGGATAACTACAGACACAATACATAATGAATGGGTGGATATTTTTAATGGTTATTTTTAGTGGGGGAAGTCTATATCTATATTAGGTCTTATCCAACGTCTTACAAGACGTCTGTATATTTTGTACAGAAGTGTGTACGATTAATATTGCTTTTACTTTCTTTGAATCAAATGAGGACAGAGCATATGGGAATTAGTTTTTGTTTTAAATAAAAATGTCAGTGTGAAATGCATTGAGGCTCCTTTCTTTTAAGGTTAGGAATAAATATGGAATTGGAGTATCATGCACCACACTAAGGCAGGCTCGCACTAAAAGATATTTAAAATCTCACCAGATTTTCAAAATGTGAGACACCACAAACATGATGATTAAAAAAAAAAATCATAGATTTAAGGGATTGTTCACCCAAAAGTGAAAATTCTGTCATTTACTCACCTTCATGCTTCAAAAAGTTCAAAAATAGATAAAACTAATCCATATGAATTGAGTGGTTTAGCCAAATTTTCTGAAGAGACATGATCGCTTTCTATGATGAACATTTAATTTAGGCTTTTATTCACGTATAAATATTGATCAGTGAACATAAACAGCTCAACCGAACCTGCTTGACATGCAAGAACAAACCTCTTGCGGAATCTCAAATGTGCCGTGTAACACACGAGAATGAACCTCATTGGTTCTCGCACACGTCAAGCAAACATGCTTGAGCTTTCATTTATCATAACTGATGTGCGAGTTGATGAATGTTGCATGGTGAGTAAATGACAGAATTAAAATTTTTGGTTGAACTAACCCTTTAACAGTTTTGTTTCTATAGTGGAGGTGCCACAATGTGACCAAGACAGCACAACACACAATCTCTCACAGTCAAACGTGACTTGAGTAAACAAACAGCTGAAGACGGGCTAGAAGAAATGGCAATAATAGGGTTTGTGCTGCTTTTTTTATGGAAAATTTGTAGGGCATCCGGCAGCTTGCTTTCTGCAGGGATCCAAACACATCAGGAAAGAAAGATGCGAGACATCCCATAACCCCCCCCCCAAAAAAAAGAATTTAAATTATAGCTATATTTAATATTCTTATTGAGTTGCGAGTTGAGTATGTGTGCTAAAGCTGCGCAGATTACATAAACTTCGCTAGCATATTGAGTGAACATAATTTGTGAAACAAATTGCCTAGCGTATTGATTTGACATCGTTACCCTCCACAGTTGGCTTTTACCCGCATTTTACAGGTCCTCATTTCAAACCCTGTCATTATGAAATTGCACAGAACATCTTGTGTGTGTAAAAGCAAACTGTTTCATTACGTTATGACAATATAGTACAATAGAGTTCAACTAAAGTTGTATTCGTTGGTAAAATGGCAATGTTATTAGCATTGTACAAATTGTATTTGGAATACAAAAAAAAAGTTATTTAAGTGGAAATAATGAAACAGTGGAAATCACAACAAATCAGCCATGTCAGGCTTATCGATACTAATCCCAGGAGTGTTGCACGTGGTGCGAAGCCAGGATGTTGGAGGTGTGATTCTCATGATTTCATTCACTGTAACCTTGTCCAAAGACTGTCCTCTCAGACCACCTCCCCAAAACACTCTCATCAGATCTATGCGAATCTCGTAGGTGACCTATTCTCACCTAAAGGTGGAGTTTGCATCTATGTTTCTGGTTTGGTATCATTTTGTTCTACATGACAACAGTGTGTGCATGTTTGTCCTTGCGGTCCCCCCACACTAAACAGAATTTCGGATTGTAAATATTAAACATGTTGGATATTAATTTGTGATCGTATCTGCTCATAAGAACTCTGGGCCGCACCAATCACTCTTAAACAACTCGAATCTAATGAGATTATCTGTAGAACCACCAAGATAAACGGGACTTTATCTAGGATG
>RJVU01035944.1:2602946-2631705 GCA_003731715.1 Anabarilius grahami
TGTAAAGGCAGCAATCGTGTATCCAATTTCCACAGAATCCCCTCAAAGCTCTGAGACATGGGGTTTAATGGGGCTTTGTTTCGCATGACTAGGATTTAGGGAGGCATTTTTTGGAGAGTGCTGAGGGCAGTAGACATGGAGGGTCACATACATCATCCAAACACTCTTGCTTTCAAGACTAGACCTCTTGTATGTGTGTGGTCGAAAGAGATGCTGAATATTTAAAAGATTAAGCTTTAATTTTATTCCGAGATGTGGACATGAATGCAGTTGTGTGAAACTAAAGATGCAAATGTGTTTGCCAGAGTGTGTATTTATTAAGTCCAGAAGGGCAATATCCGGTCAGTGACTTCCTTGAACATTTCTTAAACCCAATTCCTGTCTTTGTTTCCCTTGGACAAGGAAAACAGTATTCCAATGCGCTAGAATTTCATCGAATTAATTTCATCAAATGTTTTACACATTTAATGAGAGGGCAGGCTTATGATGTGTTTAGAATAAGTGTTGGACGGGGTGATCAGGCTGGTGTAGCACAGGGTGTTTTCTTTTTGATGACTGGCAAAATAATTTCACCCTGAAACCCACCCAGAACACCCTAGCAACTACTCAAAGCACATTAGCAACCACGTAGCAATCAGCTTGAACCTTTGCAACTACCTAGAAATCATCCTAGGAAACACTTTTAAAGGCCCTAGTAACTACCAATCAACTAGCCTGTTAAGTAACCACTGTTGCAACCTCCATAGGTAGACAATAACATGTATCCCTTCAAACCTGAGATCTCTCTTCAAACTACCAAATAGTGTAAGCACACAACCTTCAAACTTACACCTTTCTTCAATCTGTTTTAAACTTTCAGCCTAGGTTTTTTCAATCCAACTATCTGAATTTGTCTTGACAAACTTTTTCCTTTTCATATTGTGGAGTAAAAATGCCTATATAGCCAAGTTTTTACTTTCAAACTAAAATACATTTTAAAATCTTAAACAATGCGTTGTCAAGCTAACACAAATGTTTGATTTCCCAAACTTTCCTTTTCTAGCTTTAATTTACAAAGAGGTTGTGGTTTTCCAGCAACCTGGCTGTGACCTCATAGAGCAGCTTGTGGTAAAAATGACTCCCATTTTCCATGTTTATGTGTTTCACATGGAAGTTTGACACAGACACTGATGCTTCTACTAATGAAAATGTAAAAATCCTCTACAACCTTTCTTATCGGAATCAAGACCTTTCGCATTATTTGGCCTAGTACATTTAGACTGGCATGTTTTTAAACCAAAAAAGCTCAATAAAATGAAGTGTTTGACATGGAACATAAGGCTGCAGCAGACACCTAATCAGTTTACATTTAAGATAAATAGTCGACCAAGATTATCATAACCAAACAAAAATGAACAGCGATCCCTTATGTGAATTGTTAATCCAAATTCCCCGCAACTCTAAACTCAAAGTAGAAGCATGCACAACAAGCAGCGTACAAATCCACCTGTTTATGTTCATAAGCTGATTTTGAAGAAAGTAAGCAGATCTTACCTCAGATTTCTTGCCTCAGCATCAAAAGCTGATTAGACCCCCAATTAGTTTTTCCTCCATCTCAGAAAACACATTTGCCATTGTCTGATGTTTAGCATTTATCCTAGCATTTTAGACAATAGAATGTTCTCTTGTTAACTTCTAAAGCCACTATTTGTAAAGTTTATTCAATGTTTTATTTATCTTTGAATCATCTTTTGGGGGCTTTTCTAAGCAAATATTGATATATGTGATTGATTAACTCATTGGTTGTCATGTCATGTAATTAATTTGATTAAAATAGTGATTGAATTTGATTGATAGCACATATCCCACAATGAAAAACGCTTGCATCTGCGTGTGTATGATTGTTTTTACTCAACAGAGATTATAGCAATTAAAACTGTTTGTTCTGCCAAGTGTGTTGGCCCTCATTCCTGTCCTCAGATCGAGAATTAAGTTTAAGAAAACAGCACATGGTGCAGCATGCATATTTGAGCGCAGATCATTGCATCATATGGTATTTCACATAAACGCACCAAACCTTACAAGCAGTAATTGCCTCTATAAAATACCCATGTTTTTCTTTCCACTGTTTAATTGCGGTCAAACAAATGACTCGCTATTTTGAGTATGCACATACCTCAGAGTGCTTCCCCCAGTAATCGTGCTCTCGCAAGATAGTTAGCTGTTGGAAAAGTCTCAAATGCATCACCATTCCCTAGCACAAGATGTGCATGAAAAGATGAGGAATCATCATGACTGATTCCATGCATACCTGCAGGAGGTCACTTGAAAAACCTGGAGTGGGTGGTACTCAAGGACGAGTTGTAACAACAAGCATTGTAAAAACAGCACAATACCTCCAGGAAATGTTCTGCTCATGCCACCGTCAGACTGGAAATTCTGAGGACGGCCTCAGCTGGGTTAGGGCTGGGTGGAAACAACACAGGGGTTAAGTCTGTGTCGGCCAAGACTTCATTATAATTTTTTTCTCTCTGCACGCATGGAGATACTTTATTTTAGCCTCTCTTGCTGTTAATGGGTGTGGAATGTGGATTAACACAGATTCAGATGCCAACTGCTAACAAAAGAGGAAATGAGGCCTACCCCACTGAAAAGATTAGATTGGAACTGTTTGAATTTCCATGCTGGTCCAGAAGGTAATGCTGGAATGGTCAAGCTGGTTTCTTTGGTGAAGCTATGTGATCCCAGCATCCACAACCCAACATATGCTGGTGCTATGGTGGTCTTTTCATCAGGATAGGAACAACCTTGTCCTAGATGTGGTCAGCCTTGTCTAGAATATTTGGAACAAGCCAGATGCTACTCAGGACGGAATTAGATTAATTTACCACAGTTAACAGGTCTTTCAGGTTATTGTTGCAAGGAGTCTCCATCTGAGCCACCAATATACTATCTGAATGTGCATGTGTATCCATTACGTATATGTATATGTATATGTGGGGCACCACTGGTTTCCGGGCCAGGCATTTAACAGAGCTTTTCTTGTGGTTGGCACATGTGTGTGATTGAAGTCTATGGTGGGTGGGTGCAGGGCCTGTGGTTTCTCCCCCAGCTTCAGTCCCAGGGGTACCCAGCGCCCAGATCAATCACTGGCTTATGGAAGCAAACATTTCTTTTTTGGACACAGTGATGTGGGTGAGGCAATCAAGCGTAAGCGTTCAGTGTGACTCCACTGTGTTTCTGACAGAATGAAGTCTGGGTATGGTGACTTATGCTGTGGCTTGAGTGTGTATACTCATTAGTTGGCAGCGGCACTGCAAAGTTGAATGAGACAAAAGCCTGTAGTTTACATTGAGACCAAAAGAACTAGACTTTTTAACCAACTCAGCACAGATTCTGACATTTTACATATAAAACTTCAATGCAAAATACCAGTAAATATGAGGTCATGAAAACATTGATTGGGGGAGTCACTCCACAAACTCAGTATTGGTGAAAAATTAATATGGACTGTGACAAATAAAAAAATAAAAAAATTAAATAGTATTTTATATCCACATAATGGGGAAAGTCACAGTGTGACTAATTTCCACATTATCTTAAAATAGCTATAAAAAAACATTAAAATGCAGTTTGAATAGATAATTGTATGTTTATGTGCAGCTAAATGAAATTCTAATAGAATTTTTGTTCTTGAAAGACAGTTAAATTACATTTAATACATATTAACTGCCCATTAACTTTTTATCTCCTTCTTTCTGAAGTGGATCCAGATGAAGGCCTTCATTTGTATCATCAGCACCGTAGAGAGTTCCGCTTTGACCTCTCCCGCATCCCGGTGGGAGAAACCGTGACTGCTGCCGAGTTCCGTATCTACAAGGACTTTGTGCACGAGCGTTATGAAAATGAGACATTCCGTGTCAGTGTGTTCCAGGTGCTTCGGCAGCAGCCCAAAAGGTATGTGATTACAAAATACATTTGAAAAAAGAATTTAGCCATTCAGCCCATGACATCGCCCAGAACATTCCTTGTTCAGTTGTGCATGATCCAACAGTGCATGCTATTCCAAAATGCAATTAATTGCTCCTTCTTGGAGGCTACTTTCGTTATTGACTGACTTTACAAATCCCTTCTCAACTCCTCCCCTCCAACCTTCTGTTCATTGTGGTATGTAACACCCACTTTCATGATCCAATCAATTACCAATGGATAATATCATGTCTTTCATTGAAAATCTGTTCTATTCTAAAATATGTCTGATTATGGAAGTAAAACAGGCATGGTGTTTCATGTTGACTTTAATTTGGATGTGCATCTGTTTGCCCTGGGCCTTTAATGGTTTGGTTATTTATTGTGTCAGCTGTGAGTAAAGGCTATAATTTTTGATATGTAAAAAAATATATATGTAAAAGCTAATTCACGACTTTGGTATTTTCAAGTTGGTTGGGTTTTTAATAGAGAAGTATGTAAAGGCCTCTAGTCATAAAAAAAAATTAAATAAAAAACAGTGAAATGTCTGAAATGAAACATATGCCGCCACTCACACTTTAAGCCTAAATGTGGGAGGGATGGACCCACCCACACAGAGAGATTTGTCTGCCCAACCATACATGTCTAGTGCCAGGGCTCCCACAGAATTCCTCGATCTGATTTACGGTGTGGCCGCTAACAAGCAGTGAGAGCAGCCGCCATTACAAAGCCATTACTGTCAATTATTGAGATGCAAAGTCCTAAGTGGACGGGAGGTTCTCCGCCCCAGACATCTGGAGAAACACCCCATTCCTCCACTCAAAATGATTTCCCCTTCAATCCCTCATCCTTGATCACACCTCTTTGGAAAGTTCTGATTGTGTCCATAAAGTGAAAAACCTGAAGAAGTCCTCCAGGTGAGACATGCTCAGACAGACTGTCTCTCTTAAGTTCTCCATTGCTTGTCCTAAATCACACGCACACTAAAGCATTATCCACCCCCGATGCACACATTCCCTGTGAAGACCACCCATTGTGAATCATCCTTCCTGCACCTCTCCCATTGTCATGCAGAGACGGTTCACCCCGTTGATGCGCACAGACAGCAAGGCGACTAGACACCTAGTCTCCTGATGCCCTCAAGGTCTGAAATCTTACCTGTAAGTCAAGTCATTGTTCAGGAGAGCCATCTAGAAGCCCCCTGTTTTCATCACCGGAGGACAATCTGATGTCTTTTAAGTAACGTCACATTTAATAAGAACTTTGAGCTGTCTTGGAAACATGTTGTTGCCTGTGCAGCGTCAGTTGTTTTTGAATTTATGGGTCGTATGAGCCAGACCTCAAGTTCTTATCTCATGGAATAGAGCTTATTTTGTGTTATCTTTATCTGAGAAGGACAACAAGTTCTGGCATGAGATGGCATTTGAGCTTCTCATTTCCTTGTCTGCAAAGAAAACCTCATGAAGAATTCATGATGTTAATATTAATGATGCTCAAATTCGACTGCATTAAGAATGATGCTTTACATGTAAACTACACTGAAGTGAAAGTCTCATTGAGACATTTAGGATTTCTCAACAGGTTTAAGTTGGTCTCGCAGATTCGCTGTGTTGACCAGGAAGCTGCTTAGTTTGAAAGTGACTTCTCTGTGAGCTAAGCTTAATACATTTCTACCGTGCTGAAAAATCCAGCATTGCTGGTCAACAGCATAAGGTATGTTTGCATGCTAGGACCTGCATGGGATGCTGGTTGCTGGATTGCTGGTCACCAACAGGGGAAGCGGGAGTACCTGTGGACCAGCTACTCCAGCTCAGTTTTGCTTGAGAACAGCATGACAATGCTGGTCCACCAGCTAGACCAGCACTATACCAGCTCTACCCAGAATAAACCAGCTCAGAATTCATGCTGGGTTTATGCTGTATTTTTCAGCGGGTTATACTATTGACAATTTGTATGTCATGTGCCCAGAACATTCTAGCAACCGCATAGCAACACTCAAAATATACTAGAATTGCGTTTGTATGTTTACATGGGCAAAGAGGACTCATTTTATTCAGAAAATGTAAAATTCTAGGTGTTTTTTATTGTTTCAGTCATCATATCCTCTTTTTTCTATCATAGTAAAGAGCTATTGACTCATATATGACCTCTTCTGACCCTGCTTAGGGAGCTGTACCTGCTGGACTCACGAGTGGTATGGGCGGCAGAAGAGGGATGGCTGGTATTTGATCTCACGGTCACCAGTAACCACTGGGTCATAAACCCTGGTCAGAACTTGGGACTTCAGCTTTCTCTGGAAACCGCACATGGTAGGTAACTTTAAATATCAATATATTTTTATGTGACCAGTCTGCACCTTCGCTCTGCGTTGTGTTGACAATTGAGGGAGACCGGACAGAGATTCCTTAGAGCACTTTTTATTCTGAATAAAAAGGAAAATTTATGAAAAAGAGAGTCAATCTGTGGCATTTCTTCACAGTTTCGCCACTCACTTTTCCCCAGACGCGCTTACCGCAAACTGTGAAGGAAAGCAACTGGAACTTATTTCTTAAAGGGGATACGTACCATATTTAACAATTACACCAAATACTGAAGAAATGCACATATAAGCATAGAAAACAGCACAAATAACAGAAATTAATATTAAAAGAATTGCCAGAATACAAAATAATTATGGAAATTGATAGAGAGATTTTGTGTGAAATTAATAAATTGACATAACATCTGTTACATTTATAACATAATCTGCCAAATTACCATCCTAAATGGTTGTATGGCAGAATAGCACTTAAAGGGATAGTTTAAAAAAAATGAAAATTCTATCATTAATTACTCACCATCATGTTGTTCCAAACCCGTAAGACTTTCATTCATCTTTGGAACACAAATGAAGATTTTTTTGATGAAATCAGAGCTTTCTGTCCCTCCATTGACAGCCTAGAAAGGTAGTAAAGGCATCATAATAGTAATCCATGTGACTCCAGTGGTTTAACCTCAGTTTTGGGCCTGTTTACACCTGGGTCCAGTTGCATAAACCACTTAGACTAGTCTTAAAAGATAAGACACAGTTTTTTTTCTTGAAGAGTGTTCCTAATTTTTTTAAGTCCGTTACATAAAAAGGTAGATTGGTGTAATTGGAAAAATAACATTGATTACCCCTTGGTTAACTGCAACTTGGTCAAATTAGTTCTTAAGACACAGTCTTAATATAGTGACTAAGTTTATGCAACTGGCCTCTGGTCACTTTATGTGTTTTTACTGATTAGATAGCTGTCTGATTTATCAAAACGATTCCATTTACACTGGGCCACAAACATAAATTCACTTTACTGAAAGCAACAAATGTGAGCTGCATTTTATTGATCATCAGCTAATTTCAAAATCAAAGACCGCAATAGGAGAGAGCGTGGCAACAGCACTGGTGAGATCATTTAGTCTCATTACTTTTAATGAAGATGATAGTGTTTTGAGCATCTGTGACATTTGCATTTGCGGCAGTTTCAGCTTGCTGAAGAGATANGGTCACTTTATGTGTTTTTACTGATTAGATAGCTGTCTGATTTATCAAAACGATTCCATTTACACTTGGCCACATAAATGTGTCTCCACAAAACGGATATAATCCGATCTTCAATTCCCGCGCTATATGCAGATTTAATGAAGTTCACTTTACTGAAAGCAACAAATGTGAGCTGCATTTTATTGATCATCAGCTAATTTCAAAATCAAAGGCCGCAATAGGAGAGAGCGTGGCAACAGCACTGGTGAGATCATTTAGTCTCATTACTTTTAATGAAGATGATAGTGTTTTGAGCATCTGTGACATTTGCATTTGCGGCAGTTTCAGCTTGCTGAAGAGATACTCAGCTGCTCATAAAAATATGTAAAATTTACATATGTCATTTCAACAACCAGATGCATTTAGATTTGTTCAGTTTTGACTGGAATATGTCCCAGACCACCTCCTGAAGTGGTTTAAGCGATTGGATTTAAATCCATCTCGAATGCGTTTCGGGGGGGATTTACACCTTGTCTTTTCACAAAGAGATTTTTGCGCAAAGCACTCGTGTCGCTTCATAAATTTGAGGTTAAACCACTGGAGTCACATAGATTACTTTAATGATGTCTTTGTTACCTTTCTGGGGCTTGAAAGTGGTAGTTGCATAGGCTGTCAGTGGAGAGACAGAAAGCTCTCAGATTTCATTAAAAAGATCTTCACTTGTGTTCCGAAGATGAACAAATGCCTTATGGGTTTGGAACGACATGAAGGTGAGTAATTAATGACCAAATTGTCATTTTTGGGTGAACTAACCCTTTAAAGGTATAGTTCAGGAAAAAATAAAAATTCTGTCATCATTTACTCACCATCATGTAATTTCAAACTTCTATGCTTTTCTTTCATCTGTGAAATTTTGGAAAATGTTAAAACATCAGGGGGCTCCAGTGTTGTTCTGGACACCAAAAAACAAACTACTGGAATAACATGATAACTCATAAGCAAAATATTTATCTTAAAGTCATCATGCAACTCACTGTTGCCCTCTGTAGGTGAAAGAATGAACCCAAGGAGAGCAGGTCTGGTGGGCAGCAGTGGACCTCAGAATAAGCAGCCATTTATGGTAGCGTTTTTGAAAGCATCAGGAATCCACCTCCGAAGTGTACGCTCAGCATCAGGAAACAAACAGAGGGGTCACCACCGTTCTAAAACCCCCAAATCTGGTGTTGCACCCAGCCAGGTGGCTTTAAAGACAGCTGAGGCCACAGGTGACACTTTTTACAATAAAAAATGTTATGTGTTAGTTCATTGTTGTAATTTTCAGCCT
The DNA here is from genome assembly GCA_003731715.1 of Anabarilius grahami. Taxonomy (NCBI): domain Eukaryota; kingdom Metazoa; phylum Chordata; class Actinopteri; order Cypriniformes; family Xenocyprididae; genus Anabarilius; species Anabarilius grahami. Next base: position 2,611,718 of record RJVU01035944.1, read on the forward strand.
TATGCAATTTTTTCTTTATTTCTAATCCATCATACTACCTAACCCTAATAAACATACAGTTCATTAACATACAAATGTGCTACATATAATTATCCTTCCTCTCTGCAGATGGTGCTAGTGTAGACCCCAAACAAGGCTGCAAGAAGCATGAACTCTATGTCAGCTTCAGAGATCTGGGATGGCAGGTATCTTGATGACCTTTCTGTTTCAGACTTCTCTTTCATTGTATGCCTTTCCCTCCTCTAAACTTTCTCATCTTTCATGTGTTTCCAGGACTGGATCATTGCTCCAGAGGGTTACGCTGCGTACTACTGTGAAGGAGAATGTGTGTTTCCTTTGAACTCTTATATGAATGCTACAAACCATGCTATTGTACAGACACTGGTGAGTCCCACAATTATTTTGTAAATGTATTAAAAATTTCATTTTTTTCACCCAAAAATAAAATTTCTGTCATTAATTACTCACTCTCATGTCATTCCACACCTGTAAGACCTTTGTTCATCTTCAGAACACAAATTAAGATATTTTAGATGAAATCCGAGAGGTTTTTTTTATCCTCCATTGAAAGCAATGAAATTACCACAATAAATGTCCAGAAAAGTAGTAAAAACATGGTTAAAATAGTCAACGTGACTACAGTGGTTCAACCTTAATGTTATGAAGCGACGAGAATACTTTTTGCGTGCAAAAACAAAACAAAAATAAGGACTTTATTCAACAAGTTTTCCTCTTCCCTGTCAGTCTGTTACGCAGTTGGCGCAGTGCTGTGTTTCCGTGTTTACGTCCGAACACTGGCTCAGGTGCAGCTCACGTGAACAGGTGTCGGCCAATACTGAGCCGGACGTAGAATCTGGAAGCGCTGCAATGAAAATAGCGTAGTAGAATGACAGTGGGAGAGACATCGGAGCATTATTTTTTCATAATGCTCCGATGCTTCCTGAAGCAGTGTTTTGAAATCGGCCATCACTATATAAGTCGTTATTTTGTTTTTTTTGGCGCACCAAAAATATTCTTGTCACTTTATAATATTAATATTGAACCACTGTACTCACATGAACTGATTTAGATGTGTTTTAAGTACCTTTATGGATCTTGAGAGAGGAAATGTCATTGCTCCTTATGCAGGCCTCATGGAGCCATCGGATTTCAACTAAAATATCTTAATTTGTTTTCCGAAGATTAATGAAAGTCTTACGGGTGTGGAACGTAATAAATGACAGAATTTTCATTTTTGGGTAAACTTACCCTTTAATTGTGTGGAAATTTGCAGAGCTCTCTCTGTGAAGTTCTGTACAAGAGATGGACATTAGTAATAAAAGTTTAATTCAACTAGTAAACATTTATATACTTATGCTCTGTAGTTGTTATAATTATAATGTTTCACTTCAAATCATGTATTTCTCTGGTCTTCCTAGGTCCATTTCATAAACCCAGAAACAGTCCCAAAGCCCTGCTGTGCTCCAACTCAGCTGCACGGTATTTCCGTTTTGTACTTCGATGACAGTTCCAATGTAATATTGAAAAAGTACCGCAACATGGTCGTCAGAGCCTGCGGATGCCACTAATCACTACTTCTGCCCTTGGGATTCATAAAGGATGGAAAAAATATGGGATGCAAATACTGATTATTTTGAAAATCAAGTCTCCAGGGAGGAAAGAGACTCATTACTGGAGCAAAACTGGACTTTTCTGTTAGAAGAGAATACACTCAAAGCATACATTTTCATGTAAAACTCAAAACTCCTGGAACTGTATGAGGTTGACCACAGCTGAGTCAAGTGTGTGGCATTCTGGCTTTCATTTCTGTATAGAAAGCCAAGTTTGGAGTATCAAAGAGGACATGAGCAGATACAGAGAGAGAGAGAGAGAGAAAAAAAACTGGCCTCAGAGATTTAACCAGACTGATCAGGGAAGATGCAATTGATTTAAGCACGTTGCTCTATAGAGATTTAATTACAAAACCACTTGTACACACTATATGGCATGATTTCTGTATATAATTCACTTAAGTAATTTCTGGATGTAAATCCTGCAATGACTAACCTTATCAAAAAGCCTGAGACCACTAGTGAAAATGCTTTTATTTTGGTGAAATGAAAATGATTTTATTTTTTAATATTTTTCCTTTAAAATGTATATTATAAGCATAACAATGTGAGTAAAATGAAAAACAAATATGAATTTGAGAATGATTTAGTACTTGGTATGTCCCCCTTCCAGCAATAGAGCATCTTGTGTGCTTCAGTGGGAGAATTCATAATCTTTAATATTTATTTAAAATTTTTACCTCAAAATGTGGTTATTTCCAGGTTTAAATGAGATGTTAAATCACAGAAATTCCATGTGGTCACAGACTTTTAGACCCCACTGTATTTCAGCACAAGATCTGATGACCGTTACAATGAGTCGAAGCAATGTTTTCACTCTTCACAAAATTGCACTATTTCAGGACATTCAAGAAACCCTTTCACATATGTTTAGCACTCGATTAAACAGGATTGCAGAAAATATGAAATTCAGTTTTGTCTTGGAGTCACTCTGGTTTCGTCATTTACATGAAAGAACACATGTTTTCTCTCAGCAGTTATCAGTCAATAAAAAGACATATGCCTGGATTTGGCCTTTCAGGGGTTTCAGAAGTGTCAAGCTCATAGTTCTGTGTTTACAACTCATGTGAATTCATGTGAATATATTTCATTTACTTTGGATCTCATTCATTAATAATTTTACATACTTATGTGCACAGGATAGGTTCTCATGCTAAATTTCTGTCAGACTCAAGATATGTCTATGCGCATACTTTGTTCTGACCCTCATTCTGTTGTTGATGAATCCAGTGTCATACAAGAGTGGGAATGCAAGATCCTCATTCCTCAATATACCTAATCAAAAACATCAGCACATTATCATGATATCTTATTTATGCTAATCAAAAGAGCTTTTCTTAACCAGTTAGCACGCTATGCTAAGCTAGTAGACTGTGCTGTTATCTTGCTAACCGAATGCTAACTGAAAACATTAAGAAAAGGAAATGTTTCGTTGTACTTATAGTTACTGTAATATAATATGTAATTTTAAACACATTAACATATTTTCTTGATTAAGACTAAAAAGATAGATGTCATTTCTAATCAGACACAAAATAGAGTAGGCATACACATTAAAAAAAGTTGGATGGAAACGTTTTTGGGTCCATTGGGGATAGTTTGCTGATAAGATCTTGCACAACACCAAATCTTTCTAAATGAAGGAACATGCTGAACCACAATAAGCACCTTATGATTAATAATATAAATAATCATTAGCTCAGTATAAAAACCATTGGATTTGGTAAGTCCTCATAATGAAGTGTACCAACATTTGTGTGTGTGTGTGTGTGTGTGTCTGACAACTCATGTCTTGTGTCAGTATTGCAGTACGTGTCCACCTGCAGTATCGGAGTCATCACATAGCTCGTCCTCGCCTGTGAAGAGCGGCCAAGCCAGCAGGTGGGCGGTATCAGGGGAGAGCATTTGGTTATGATCTGAACATTGGGAATAAATCAAATGATAAAATGAAATGAATAAAACTGTCTAAAGAGGAGCAGGTGCGATAGATTTTGGCAGACGAAAATGTGACCCGTGCAGCTGTTCTTAATAATGTCGATACAATACAACATTGTAGTGGTGCGTTAAAGAGAGGCTCCAGTGATGGAAAAGATGACTTTCGAAACCAGATGTTTGGAGAACTGAAAAACATATTATATGCCATACATTGTGTTTTTCAATGTTGTGCAGAAAATATGTTTTATCATTATGAAAATTGCAATATAAAAAAAACACAAAGTGACCCCTTCACATTAATCAAACAATGCAAATGTAAATATTCTATGAAATTAGATGTTTTGTGTTGTTTTATTGAAGAGCTTTTGCTTATGGGGTGGACATGAGAATGTTAATGATTAATCCTCTAGGCATTAGGAATTACATGGTCTCCCTTGTTCAGAAAAGTATATTACATACACCTATTTTCTGCCTACTATCTTTTACAAATAGGGTGTAAAACAGTATGCATTATGCAAATCGTTCAAGCAGTAGTATGCTACAATATTGTTATGCCCTCATTATATTGCATGTTTAATTCAGCTATAGTGGCATCCATTTATATCATGAAGTCACGTACATCTGAATGGGAGAGCTAACAGATAGTTTCCCACAGATATTATAAACATCTGTGGGTTGCATACTATATACATGCTACGAAATGCAGAAATACATACTAGAGAGCATTTTATTGCACCCAAAAAATGTATACATCATTGAGAAGGAAATGATGTCATAATATATGCTAAGTTTATTTTTATCAGTTTTTAGAAGCACACTAGAATATAGATTACCACCAAGCTAACAGAAATTAAGTCCAATGCCAAAAAAGTCAGATATTTGCACATACCAGTGTGTGAGCTTACAGGAAATTATACACTGCAAAAATAAAAAAAAATAACTATTGTAATACAAATGTTTTTGAAATATGGTATTTGTTGTAAGAAGGTATGATATGTATTTTGTAACTAAATAAACTACCGTTCAAAACATTTGGGGTTGATAAGATTGTTTTTTTAATCTTTGAAAGAAGTATCTTATGCTCACCAATATGGCATTTATTTAATACATTAAATAAATACATTAAAAACTGTATATTGTAAAATATTATTACATTTTTAAATAATTATGTTTTATTATAATATAATTTAAATTGTAATTCATTCCTGTGATGGCAAATCTGAATTTTCAGAAGCCATTACTCTAATTACTAATATGCTGATTTGGCTCAAGAAATGTTTCTTATTATTATCAATATTGAAACAGCTGTGCTGTTTTATATTTTTTATGTTTATGTTTTATTTATTTAATTTTTTTCAGGAATCTTTAATGAATTGAACTTTCAAAAGTACAGCATTTATTTGAAGTATATATATTTTTTGTAACAATGTAAAAGTCTTTACTGTCACTTTTGATCATTTTAAGGCATCCTTGCTAAATAAAATATTAATTTATTTAAAAAATATACACATCTGGCCCCACTTTATATTAAGTGTCTTTAACTACTACTAACATTTAAATTAATCATTTGATACTGTCATAATACTGAAGATGAAGGCAGATTCAAAATAAACGAGGTTTAATCCACAAGCAGGTCATAAGGCGTAACAGTGTGTAAACACGTACACAAACAACAACTGACAGTGAACTGAGAAAAGAACGGAACTTAAGTGCAGATTCAAACAAGATAATTAATCAAACACAGCTGAACCCAACAAACTAATAACCTGTAACCATAGAAACAAAGGAGAAGCGGGGAAATCAAACAAAGGAACACAGGAACTAATGAAAACAAACTAAAATCCATGAAAACTGAAAATAATTGAAGAACTGTGACAGATACAGAGCACTTATTATGTACATTTGCAAGTTTTTACATTGTATTTTTTACAGCTGTAATTCATTTCTGTAATTACATCTATAATTACACTGTTGACCCTTAAACATACCCATACCACCAATCCTTACCTTAAAGGGATAGTCTGTCATTATTTAGTCACACTCATGTCGTTCCAAACCTGTAAAACTCCCGTTCATTTTCGGAACACAAATGAAGATATTTTTGCACATCAAGCAAACATGCTTGAGCTTTCATTTACCACAACTGATATGTGAGTTGATGAATCCTTATACGTGAATAAAAGCCTAAATTCAGACTGTTTATCATATAAAGCGATCGTGTCTCCAGAAAATTTGGACGAAACCACTCAATTCATTTTCATTAGTTTTAATATCTCTTTATGAACTTTTTGAAGCGTCAAAGTTTCATGGAGTGACAGAATGCGCACAGATTTCATCAAAAATATCTTAATTTGTGTTACGAAGATAAATAAAGGGGTTTGGAATGACATGAGGGTGAGTAATTAATTACAGAATTTTTTGGGGGGTGAACTAACCTTTTAATCTTACTGTATCCCACCTCAATAGCAGCAAAAGCGTTTGCAATACAGCATAAACTCAATAAGTACATTGTATCTAACATTTTTATTTTTTTATTTTTTTTATTTTTTTGAAATGCAAGCACATAGTAGTACAAAGTAAACCTCATATAAAGTGTGACAATAAATCTCAGTGACACCAAACTATTGAATGGTAGTGTAATTGATTTGGTAACATTGCAGTTACACATATATGCAAAAGATGGCAGTTACAATGTACACAGACTTATGTACAATAAAACAATTTTTGGAACGTAATTCTGATAATAAAAAAAAAACTTTTTTTGTTATAATTCATCAATATATAATTCAGCTTTTAGTTGCTCAATCTTTGATGTGGTGTATCTTAGAAATTTCCCTGAACTCAGGTGCTGTTAAGTGTCTCTTTCTTGAACTATCTTTTATCTGTGGTGTGGGCTTCTTTTCGGCATGACACTTTGGGACCAAGTGATCTCCACCCACTTCAGTTAGGCCCTGATTGGCAGGTTGTGATGAAGATGCAGGCATATGCGTCAGTGCCAAGCACACATCACCCACCTTTAGTTGGTGGCATTGTAGTCTGCAGGATTGACTTGTGTGTTGAGGGTTACAGGAGGACCAGCCATGGCCACAAACGAAGAAAGGCAGCCCTTCACTCACCTCCAGAGACAACTGCAGAGAAAAAATAAATATTTTTCACCTGAAAATGACATTATAATTTAAAATAATTTTATGTCATAATTTACTCCTTATGTCCTTCCATTCAGTGTTTTAGATAGATTCTAGGCAGAACACATGGTTGGAATTGTAAGATTTACTTATTCCTCAATATGCTGCATATTAGAAGTATTTTCTGTCCATGTGTTTGCTTACCAGTGAGTGGTCATGCTCAATCTCCACATGCAAACAAGAGAGCGCAGGTGTGTGTGAAGGTGTGATCTTTAACACAGTGAAACGTTTCAGCATCAGCTCAGGATGTAATTGAGCACACTGCTCCAAATCCTCTGTCCTTAAATCCTCCACCCGCTTCAGTCGGCCACCTTCAAGCTCCACCAAAGAGCCTTCTACAAAGCGACGGAGAATCCAGAGGGCAGAGGAGGAGGATTTAGAGGGTGTGCTAGTGTTCGATTGGTAATTGTGTTTTTCTGCATCTCCTCTCCAGACCAGTAGGGGAAGCTCGTCTCTTGTTTGCTTTTCACTTTGCCACTTTGATTCTTCAGGCACAGCATGAGTAGAACGGTTCAAATCAAGCGGCTGGTGATGGTTGTACATTGTGTTTTGTTTGAAATGTTCTTTATTAGAATCTGTATATAGTAGAGAACCTAGCAGTGGGTTGTTTTTCACACAATGTCTCTCACTGTCTCTTTTGGAGCAGATTCTTTGACTTTGTGGTTTGTGGTACCAATGTGAATACCTCGGTCTCTCCTTTTGCATGCACATTTTGACTTCTTCAGTTGGAATATCTCTTTTTAGAACATCCCTAACAACCCCTGTATAGAAATATGAAGCTGATGATGGGTCGATTTGTGGATTTTGCAGCTTTCTGAAACCATTGACAAGTCCATGTCCGACTTCTGGAGTTAAATAACTCCAGTATGAAGTATCCCTTCCAATACTATGCAGAGTATTTGGGTCAGTCACAAATAATTTTGATGAAGGAGGCAGATATCTACTGCTAGTAGGGTTCTGACTCAGTGAAGGGTGGATCTGATTCGCTCCAATAACACAAGAGATGTCAGGAGTTGTGACAGGGCCTAAATCACACCTGTAATTATACAAGTTAAATGCATCTGTGACAATATCAGGTGTGGATTCCCGGACATGTCTAGGTCTTCTGAATATTAATTCCTGATTCCAAAAGGGTGAAGGTGTTTTAAAAATGTGTTCGGATGACTGTTCGTTGGAATTTGGTACAGAATCCCATTTTTCTAAAACTGAGAAGGAACCTGTATTTTTTGCCATGAGCACAACAAAGACTGTACAGTATCACATTTGACAGAAATAATCTGTTGTCCTCCTCTTTCTCTCTTTAAAATGACTTGCTTAGTGATTGTCGAGAAAATGTCAAGAACAGTTTACAAATTGTTTACGGTGGAAATCTGCTTATGGGAAAGACCATTTGAGATGATTTTAGAAAACAATATTTTTAGGGCATCAACTCTTGCTGGATGCTTAGAGTTCCGCTGAGCATTCAAGGTTTTAATAGTTCGCTGAGTTGTTGTGATGGGTAAACTGATTTAGGAATCTAAGGAGATTATGGCATCACACTAACTGGAGAACTGTTGGGTGGCTTTCAGTGCTAAGAATTTCTGAAAAAGAAAAAAGAGAGAAAATGTAAATTAGCTTATGTTAGTGATTGATCTGTTTGTAGTGAAACCTTTTGGCAACAGCTATCAATATTAAGTCTTAAAATGCAAAAAAGAAAAAAAAAGAACATTTTTAAACTTAAATATGCGTATATTATGCAACTTACTGTTTTTTACTTTTAGAAGACACTTTTTTCAGATATGCATGTAATGGGAACAATAAATAAATATTGGGTGACAATTAATTACGCATGGGAATTTTCTACAACAGCAATGACAATGGCAATTTTAGCTTTTGTGTAATGCTGCATTTACACCAATAGATGTCAGTATAAATATATGACCACTGTTGTATTAGCTAATGAAAACAAACAAAAATGACTTTAAATTCCACATAAAATCTAATTAGACCTGTCTTAATGCATGTTCCTGGTCTCATGATTCATCAGTCCATGTTATTTCATATAAAAAATGACTTTGTAAACTTTTATCAAAATGTAATAACTAGATCTGTCTGTGAAGGAAACGATTGAGTAACTACAGTTTATCCTTCTTATTTTGTAATGCCTTACTTCATGATCCAATTAATTCAAATAAAATCAAGCCTTGTCTTACATTTTCTCTCTATGAATATCCTGTTTCACCCAGAAATACATCAGATTACTTAAAAAGTGCATTTCATGTTGATTTTATGCAAAAATACATAATACTGTTTTTCATGACATGGTGGATAGGGCTACTATCAAGGTATAGTGTTATTTTTTATAGAAATAAGCTTTATTGCATGGCTCCTTCTTAATGTTTCTTAATATTTCCTGTAACTGCTGCATCATTTCTTTTTTTGTCCTAGTGTAACGCTGTGGAAACGGTGCTCTATACTTTACAAGTGCCTCTTCACTAACAATTTGATAACTTAATGGTACACTAATAACAGCATTCAGCACCAGACGACCTGCCTCACACCAGCTTTTAGTCTACAAACTTAAGTCTGCCCCGTGTCAGGGCGTTTCTATGGCTACAAATTTTCCATAATAACAGTGCATGTGACAGCTACAAGGGTTAAGAGGGAAATAACTATGACATAGGAAAGGTTACAAATGCACACCGTTTTGGAATGAAGTAAATTAAGAACAACTAAATATCTGTTTGATCTAATTTCTGAATGGGATACAATTGGTCTGTTTCTTTTGACTTGGAACCCAAATGCTGGACTTATGAAAGTTTTCAATTCTCACGCTGTCAGAAAAACAATATACTTATCACATATTATAAATGATGCATGAACTGTGTGGAAAGAAGTATTTACCTATTCAAATTCCTCAGCTGTTTATTCAAATGAAATGACTAATACTGTCATTCAATATTTATAGCCCTCAATCTACACATACATTTTACTTTAGAACATAAAGAGACCATTTTCAATAACACCCTCTTAGGCAATACTATACAAAACATCAGAACCAAATGGCTTATTTGAATGAGGGATATGCAAATACAAGAATTGCTCATTGCTGTAGGACAGCTAACAGCTGATTTTTACATGCAAAAGTGAATATTTTTCATGGAATCGATGCTAAAACCTAATCAGAGTTGCATAAACAACTGAATAATCTAAGAATCCTTCTCAGTTTTGGAGTTCATTTACAGCATGACTCATCTATGATTTCAAACAGTTCGAGATAAATTCTAGAATATCTGTAAAATGTAAGTCAGTGTTTTTTTTAAGTCTTCTATCTTCATAGCTAGGACAGCACATAACCACAATATACCTTGCTTATTGTTAAAGAGGACGTTCTGGCTCTGGTAATATCATACTGCTCCCTCTAAAGCTAAATATGCAACTGTGCATTACATGCAAATGAAATAATGTAGGCTGACTTTTGAAAGCAAACGTGTTATGAAATGAAAAATGAAATGAAACAACTTAATTGAACTATTTTTTAAATAGTTTGTGCTTAAATATATTCATATTACTGCAAATTAAAATTAACGTTCATGAAACAACATTTTATAGTGCAAATTTTTCGACTATATAAAATGTATTATCAATTATAAAAGAAGTACCACTGCACCCAAAACACATTATTAAAGATTTATCTTACCTCTAGACACCCCTTGCTTTATGTAACATAAGGGTCTGTGCTGATGAAATGCTGTGCATCCAGTTGTGATGCTGACTTGCATATAAACTCTTATTTTCATTCCTCCTACTCTCTCTCAGTCTCTCCCACTCTCCTCTCAACTCTGTCTGACGCTGATGCTTGCACTCTCTCTCTCTCTCTCTCTCTCTCTCTCTTCTGTTAGTACACCGATTCTCTCTTTTCAATACATTTCATAGTTTATATGTAGCTATAGAGTTGCTTTACAGTATTAATTACACTGATGGCGCCAAGCAGAATTGCAAAAATTACTTTTTGTGTGTGGTGCTTGTCTGTGCAAATTATGTCAGTGTGTTCTAGATATAGAACCCAAGGTGTTGCTACGATGTTCTGAGTTTGTATACGGTTGTTAGGATTTCTGGGGTGTTAGGTTGTTCTGGGTGGTTGGCAGGATGTTCCTGTGCTGTTACTAAGGTGTTTTGTGTGGTTGTTGGTGCTAAGTGTGTGTGTGTGTGTGTGTGCATGTGTTTTTGTGACATATCAGGACACAAATTTGTATAATGGGTATGACATAGGTATTACAATGACATAGGTATTACATGGGTATGACATAGGTATTACAAGGAGAGGGTGACTTATGAGGACATTACCCCATGTCCCCATTCTTCAAAAGGCTTATAAATCATACAGAACGAGTTTTTTTGAGAAAGTAAAAAATGTGCACAGTTTTCTGTGATGGGTAGGTTTAGGGGTAGGGGTAGTGAAGGGCAATAGAAAATATGGGTTGTACAGTATAAAAACTATTACACCTATGGAATGTCCCCACAATTCAACAAACGTGTGTGTATGTGTGTGTGTGTGTGTGTGTGTGTGATTGTTTGCATGTTGCTAGGGTGGACGCCAGGGTGTTGTTATGAAGTTGGTAAGGTTTTCTAAGGTGATGTCAAATACATTGCCAAACAGTTGCTAGGATTTCTGGGTGGTATCTGTGTTGTGGGCAGTTGCTAGGGCATTTTTATGCAGTTGCTAAGTTCTGTATTCTAAATAGTTTTTAGAGCTTTGCTATGACAAGTCAAGCCAAGTCAAGTCATCTTTTTTATATAGCATTGTACATTTCATAGCAGCTTTACAATAATAAACAGAAAAGTGATGATCAATGATGCAAACAGAATTCAATTCTAAGGTAAAGCAGCTCTATCTTTAGCCATTTCTTGAAAGTGGCTAAAGACTCAACTGCTTGGGTTTAGTTAGGCAGGTCATTCCACCAGCCAGCAAAAATCCAGGTCTGTGAAATAGATTTTTTTGCCTTTTTGGGATGTCACTACAAGGCGCCATTCACTTGCAGAACAAAAGCTTCTGGAGGGCACATAAGTCTGTAGTGAGTGGTGAGTAGTTTTAAGTAAGAGAGCCAGTGGTCATTATGTAGGCAAACATCAGTGCCTTGAATTTGATGTCAGTGGCTATTGGCAACCAGTGCAAATTAATGAAGGTGTGATGTGTGCTCACTTGGGCTTGTCAAAGACCACTTTCATTGCTGTTTTCTGGATCTGTTACAGAGGTTTAAGGTACATGGTGGAAGGCCTGCCAAGAGATCATTACAATAGTTTAGTCTTGATAGAAAAAGAGAGTTGTGTAGCATGCTCCGATAGGAAGGGCCTGATCTTCCTAGTGTTGTATAAGGCAAATCTGCAGGACCAGGCTGTTCTAGCAATGTGATCTGTGAAGTTTAACATATCATCAATCACAACTCCAAGGTTCCTGGCTGTTTTGGATGACGAACCTAGCTGAATGAGGAAGTTGTGATGAAGTGTTGTGTTGGCCGAGATCACAAACAGCTCTGTCTTTGCAAGATTAAGTTGAAGGTGGTGGTCCTTCATCCAGTCCAAAATGTCTGTCAGGCAGGCTGAGATGCGTTGGAATGAGAGGTAGAATTGTGTGTCATCGGCATAGCAGTGAGAAGAAAAAAACATGTTTCTGAATGACAGATCCTAGTGATGTCATGTAGATGGAGAATAGAAGTGGTCCAATCACGGAGCTCTGAGGCACCCCAGTAGCTACATGTTACAACTTAGACACATCATCCCTCCAAGACCCCCTGAAGGACCTACCTGAGAGGTAAGACTTGAACCACTGGAGTGCAGTTTCTGAGATGCCCATTGTCGTGAGGGTTGACAGGAGGATCTGATGGTTAACCATGTCAAAAGCAGCAAACAGATCCAGCAGGATTGTAAGTACTGATGATTTGGAAGCTGCTCTTGCCAGTCTCAGAGTTTCAATAACCGAGAACAAGTCAGTCTCTGTTGAGTGGCCGCTTTTGAAGCCAGACTGGTTGTTGTCCAGCAGGTAGTTATTTGTGGAAAGGTAGAGACTTGGTTGAACACGACTTGCTCAAGTGTCTTAGCAATGAATTGAAGAAGGGGATACCGGTCTGTAGTTTTCTAAAAGTGCTAGTTATAAAGTGTATTTCTGAAACAGTGGGGTTATCCGAGTCTGCTCTGGGAAAGGTACCAGTGTGAAGAGATGTGTTGTTGATATAAGTGAGTGCAGGTATAACTGAGGAAGAAATGGCTTGAAGAAGATGAGTGGGTATAGGATCAAGCGAATAGGTAGTATGGTGATTGGAAAGGATGAGTTTGGAGACTTCTGCCTCTGAGAGCGGAGAGAAGGAGGGGAGAGTGTGTGTGTTTGCTGTTAAGATGTATTTGTCAGTTTATGGTGTGGAGAATTGGCCACTCATGGTTGTTGTTTTATTTATGAAGAATGTGGCAAAGTCGTCAGCTGTTAGAGTTGAAGAAGGAGGGGGAAAAGGAGGACAAGGAAGTGAGGAAAAGGTTTTAAAAAGCTCTGAGAGTCAGAAGGATTGTTAATTTTGTTGTGGTAGAGAGTTGTTTTAGCACTGGAGACATTTGTAGAGAAAGAAGAAAGGAGTGACTGATACAAACTAAGGTCAGTGCGATCTTTCCAGTTGTGCCACTTTCTCTCTGCTGCCCTGAGTTAAGAACAATGCTCACGAAGAACATCAGATAGCCAGGGGGTGGAAGGGGAGGAGCGGAATGGCCTGGGTAGCGTTTCCCAAAAGCATCTTAAGCCTAAGTTGGTTGTAGCTCCATTGGTGGCAATGGTTCTACGATCAGCTTAGGTTAATGATACTTTTGGGAAATGCAGCCCTGGATGTAAGGGGATAAAAGTTGTCTACACAAGCTGTTAGAGTGGAGCAAAGAGCATCAGTAGCACTGTTGGTATCTAGTGATGAGAACTAATTAGGGGGAGGAATTAACCACATTTACTTAAACTGACAGAATTCGCCTTGGCTGCCCTGCCAACAATACTGTACTGTGCGTTCAAACCGCCGCCGGTGGGAGGGTCAAAGTAAATGACAAGTTGGGGCAACCAATCGGAATCCTCTCAAGCGAGGACCTCTACATTCCTATTGGTTGCTGCTGAACCGCGTCATAGCTCATTACAATAAAGTTGACCTGACTTCAACTCTCCTCGACACTCTCAACATCCAAGACACGCAGCTCTCGCCAGAGCTCGCCGCCGGCTCACATTGAAAATGAATGACTTCCTGTAACTTTGACGCTCTCACCGGCGGTAGTGTGAACGCACGGTTAGTTAAAGGGATAGTTCACCCAAAAATGAAAATTCTGTTATCATATCAAGTTGTTCCAAATCTGTATGAATTTCTTTTTTGTCCATTGACTTGGTATTTTTTTTCCATACTATGGAAGTCAATGGTGCCCCACAACTTTTGGTTACAAACATTTTTCAAAATATCTTTGCATTCAGCAGAACAAAGAAACTCATATAGGTTCAAATCAACATGAGGGCGAGTAAAGGATGACAGAATTTAAATTTTTAGGTGAACTATCCCTTTAATTGCTATGCAGTTTCTATGATGTTCTGGGCTGTTGTCATGTATTAGATTAAGTGTTCTGACTGGTTTTTAGCATGTTGTAATGCAGTTGCTAGGGTAGATGCCAGGGTGTTGTTAAATGGCTGCTAAGGCATTCTGAATTTGTATACAGTTGCAAGGATTTATGGGGTGCTATGCTGTTCTGGTGGTTAGCAAGATGTTCCTGTGCAGCTGCTGAGGTATTTTGTGTGGTTGTTAGCACATTGCTAAGAAGATGCTAGGGTGTTCTGGGTGGTTGCCAGGGAAACCACGCTGTTGCTAAGATGTTCTATGTGATTGGTAGTGTACTGCTATGCAGTTTCTATGATAGAAGCCAGGATCTAGTCATAAGGTTGCTAAGGTGTTCTGTGTTAATGCCTTTCTAAACAGCGAACAGTTAAAACAGTGCAATGTCGTTGTTGTGGGTTGTTGCCAGGATGTTGCTATGCAATTGCTAAGGTGTTCTGAGTGGTTGTTAGAGCTTTACAATGTGGTTGCTAGGCTTTTGTGTCTTGGTGCAAGAGTGTTTCTATGAGTTTTTGATAAGGTGTTGTGAGTGTTTGTTAGTTTGTTTGCTATGCAGTTGATATAGTGTTCTGCGTGGTTGCTAGGGCACTGCTATGCAATTGATAATGTGTTCTGACTGTTTTTTAGCATGTTGCCAGGGTGTTGTTATATGGTTGCTAAGGTGTTCTGGGTTATGTTAATGCATTTCTAAACAGTTGCTAAGATTTCTGAGTGGTATCTAGGGAGCACTGGGTTGTTGGCAGGATGTTACTACACTACATTACATTACTTGCTAAGGTGTTATGAGTGGATGTTAGCACAATGCTTTGCTGTTACTAGAGTGTTGTCTGTTGTTGCTAGGTCATTGCTTTGTTGCTAAGGTGTTCTGAGTGGAAGTTAGAGCTTGGCTATAGAGTTTTGTGTCTCTTGCAAGGTTTTGTTACAGGATTGATAAGGTGTTGTGAATGTTTGTTAGTATGTTGCTATGCAGTTGTTAGGGTGTTCTGGGTTGTTTGCTATGCAGTTGATAATGTGTTCTGACTGGTTTTAGCTCATTGCAATGCAGTTGCTAGGGCCATAGATGTTGTTGTTATATGGTTGCTAAGGTGTTCTGAGATATTGGCAATGCATTTCTCTACAGTTGCTAGAATTTCTGGGAGTTATTTATGGTATTCTGGCCTGTTGAAAGGATTTTACTATGTTGTTTCTAAAGTGTTATTATGAGGGCAGAATCCCTGTTATATAGGTTCTAAGGTGTTCTGTGTGGTTGTTAGTGCTTTGTGTGGTTGCTAGTGTTTTGTGTCTCAAATTCAATAGTGTATCTATGCAATTGATAAGATGTTGTGTGTGCTTGTTATATGGTTGCTAAGGTGTTCTGGGTTATGTTAATGCATTTCTAAACAGTTGTTAGGATTTCTGTGTGGTATCTAAGGTGCACTGGGTTGTTGGCAGGATCTTACCACATTACATTACTTGCTAAGGTGTTATGAGTGGCCTAAATGCACAGATGAAAGAACCATTATTCGATCAGTAATATTTTTTTTATTTTTAATTTTTGTATTTCACTATTCAGATATTGCAGTGGTTACTAGAGTGATGCCACTTAATGTTTCTATTTAGTTGATAATGTGACTTGCTGGTTTTTAACACATTTCAATGCAGTTGCTAGAGGGCAGATAGCAAAGTGTTGTTGTACAGGTGTTTTGATTCAATGTTAGCACTTTGCTATGTGGTTGCTAGGGTTTTGTGTGTCAGTGCAAGGGTGTTGCTATGTGCTTGATAAGGTGTTGTGAATGCTTGTTATTAAGTGGATATGCAGTTTCTGGGTGGTTTTCAGGATGTTGTTGTGTGGTTGTGAGTGTGTTCTCAGCAGTTGTTAGTATGTTGCTATACGGTTAGACAGGTTTTTTGAGCAATTGCTAACTTGTTGATATGTGGTACTAGGATATTCTTGTTGGTTGTAAGAGTGTTGATTTGGGGTAATCAGTGGTTGTTAGCGTGTTTTGGGAGTAGTTGCTTGCTGTCCCGGTAAAGGTTTAAAGCCCAGGAAACACGTACTACTATAAAATGTATACATTGAATGCACTATAAATAATTAGCGTAAGTGTCCATCAAATGCGTAAATATTCTGCCATTTGGATCTGCTAGTGGTGCAGAAACTACACATTTCACCTTTTTCTACATTAAAATATTATTGTAGTTTATGCACAGCAGATCTTTTTTGAGTGATGGGACTTCAACTCATCCATTTTTATGTTTATCCTAACTGTCAAATTTTTTTTTTACATAGTTTTTTCCTCCATCAAAATTTAACCCAAACATCAGTCAGACGTGTCAATATTATCACGGTAACCCATCTGCTCTTTTGCTTTATTTTGTTTGCACTTAAAACGTTAGTGACATGCTGCGGCCACAAAAACTGAAGTGAAGCCCACACACAGTCGCAAGGATTCTCTGTCTGAGTCATATAAGAGCTCTATAACACCACACACCCCTCCAAACACACATGTCAGTCTGCATTGAAAAGATATGAGTGTGTGTGTGTGTGACATTTAGAGAGAACTAATGCTGATACAATCATGTTTTCCACACATCCCACACACTCATACAGCTGTGGTAAACTAATCTTCAGACGCAACAGAGCTTCAGCTGCACTTTTGAGGCTGTGTATCTTCTAAGGACAGTTGAAGGGCAGTTTCAGTACTAAACCGGAGAGCAACATTAACCTCAATTCTGATCCTCTCAGCCTCTCATGCACAATATTGTCACCAGTGGTGAGTGAATGTACAGATGAAACAGCCATTATTCGATCAGTAACAAAATAGAGGTGATTTTTTGTTGGTGTTGTTTTGTATTTCACTATATTTAGATGTTGCAGCTGGACACTTGAGTGATGCCACTTAATGTTTTACACATTTTTAGATATATAGTTTGCATGTGGGTGTAGGGTTAGGGCTAACACTTACACAAGTGACTGATTTTAACTGTAAATTTACACAGTAACAAGCATCACAGTATTAAGTGTTGCACTTACATCTAAATTTAATATTCAGGTCAGTATAAGGACAACCTTTTTAATAAAAAATAAAAATACACACCCTGATCTTACTGCTTTTGTTTAATAGCCACTAGATGGCGCTTTGTATGTAATCTTAAAACTAGACTAAGTGCACAAAAAAATCCCCCAAACCTAAACAATCACTGTTGTACTTACAAATCATCATCATACCTTGTACTGCAGCTGAAAGTGGTCCAAATCCAAATTTCTGCTCAGATTATTATTAATATTTTGTATTATTATTATCTTTGTGGGGTTATTTTACTACTTAAAACCCTTTATCTAGTTTGCAGCTCTGTATACTCTTAACCAAATGCATGAGGTACATTTCAGGATGAATTTTTTAAACAACTAATATTGAATGTACTGTATATACAGTATATTAAATTATACAGTGGCAAGAAAAAGTATGTGAACCACTTGCAGAATCTGTGAAAATGTGAATAATTTTAATAAAATAAGAGAGATCATACAAAATTGTATTTTTGGTTTAGTACTGTCCTGAGTAAGATATTTTACATAAAAGATGTTTGCATTTAGTTCACAAGACAAAACAATAGCTGAATTTATTAAAATGGCCCCATTCAAAAGTATGTGAACCATTGATTCTCAATACTGTGTGTGGTTACCTGATGATCCACGACTGTTTTTATGTTTTGTAATGGTACACGAATATACACATAAAGTAACTTTATATTTAATTTAGAATAAATAAGTTAATGGTTGATTTGTGCTTAGTGCACTTCATCAATTGTTAAAGAAACATGGTTCTCCTTTCATGGAATGACCTCTAAGACAAAGAGAGTTTGAGAAACAGAGCTGACTTTAATTTTCTTAGCACTTCCTCTCTCGTTACATAACCCCTCCCTCCTTCCTCTGTCTGATCCCATCTGTAAAATTTGACTCTCCTCCTCCCACGAGGGTGGACTTGGTATGATCCACTTGCCCCAGACCTGAGGTCTGACTCTTAGCAGAGAGACACGACCACTGGCGCTGCTGCAGAGGAAGTGCATGACTTAATCTACAGCCTAAAGTCTCAGAGACAGAGAGGGAGAGAGAGGGAGATGAGCTGTGTCAGAGTCCAGTCTTGCTCTGGGACGGTAGACTGACTGAAGCTGCCGGTAAAGCACTGAGTTTTCACAGCTGTGCATCTCTGTCACTCTGGAGTCATGAGCTCAAAGGGGACGAACCTCCACAACAAACGTCTTCTGTGTGAGTATTTCACCTTTTTTTGAATTGTTTTGCTCATAAAGATATGACTCTTCTTACACTCTGCCTGACAACAAGTATGACAGATGACCAGTCATTAATCAACAAAAGAATCATTGTGTAATTGAAGAATATGTATGGATAGTTGTCACAGTTTCTCAATTTTCAGTCCTGAAAATACTGTTTAACTTTTCAAATAAAATCTTATTTGACATACATACCTTTTACCGGATGTAGTTATAGTTTGTAGTTTGGAGCATTCATAATGAATTCATAAAAAATTTCTATTCTGTTTGAAACCAGCATACAAAACTACTGCCATTGAAAACAATGTAATTGGACTTTTGACTCAAAGTAAATAACTTCTTGTGACAACTAACCCAGTCTCATCTACATACTGTATGTGAATATGTGATAAAACATATTATCTATTATTCTCCTTGGAGTATCACCAATAACAACATTAAAAATGCCTCCCTTATTTGGACACTTCCTCGGCTGAAAGAATCGGGCATGGAGTCGAGGCACTGTTTCATTTATAACCTGAGTGTAAAAGGTTTTGCTTAGTTTCTTAAATGTATTTTTCTGTTATGTAGAATTTCTTTTTCTAAAAGGCTTCTGTCATTGTTTTGACCAAACATTTAAAGAGCCATATTGACTTGATGAACCTGCTAAAGCTTACTTGATTCTAGATTTGTTTGGTGTAACCTGACTGAAATCCCTCTAAATGGGATTGTTTTTCTGCCATTTTTAGCAGATGGACTGTATACAATCCAAGTTCCCACACTCACTGGTCCCACACACACATGCTTAGAGGTTGAGACTGGAAATTAGATTGGCCACAGGAGAATTTGTTACACTATCTTTCAATTTTGCTCACATTATCTGTCTGTCAAAAAGATTTGCACTCCAGATGTTTAGGATGGTGTCATTCAGGTCCAGAGTAATGACTCTTATCTACAGGAATGGCACTTGTACATTCTGTTAATTGTCTTCATTTGGGTGACTATAATTATGGTAATATTTCTGATTTGTCCAAAACTAGACAACATGGTAAAATGAAATGACAGTTTGCCATAAAATTATATTTATAATTACATTTATAGAAAAACAGACTAAATGTATATGGTATGTGTTACTGGAAATCACACTTCTCATTTTAGCGACCATTAATTCCAAAAAAGTGGAAGTGCCTACTTGATTCTGTTACCTACTAATGCATTCAAAATCAAAATTGATTCATTTCGGGCTAAAATATACTTGGTTTTATCCTTATCAGAATCAGAATCAGAATCAGAATCAGAAAGAGCTTTATTGCCAGGTATGTTGTTTACACATACTAGGAATTTGTTTTAGTGTCAGAAGCTCCACAGTGCAACAGAGTGACAGCGACAAGACAAGACACATAATAAAA
>RJVU01035944.1:2631951-2677311 GCA_003731715.1 Anabarilius grahami
CCCCCGCTCCCCGCTGTTGTTCTGGAATTTTCTCACAACAGTTGTTTGAATAACCGTCACTTGAACTTGAACGCGCTCGACCCGTTTTGGCCTGGGCTTCGTCGCGTATAAAAGGTAAGCAAGTATTTTCAGTGTCAATGATACGTAAACTTTTCTGTGTTCATGTCCCCGTTGCTAGTTTAGCACCATTTGCTGAAAAAATGACCATGGCTTACCGTGGTAATTATGTGGTTAGCATGTAGCCGCCCGCGGATATCGCGACAACATCTAACTAGTTTAAAGTCCGTGTAAAGTCAAAATAAATGTGTTTTGAGTTTGTCAGACTAAATATGAAAGTGTTATTAACCACCCAGCCAAATTTGAATGATTAAAAATAACGATAAGTTCATGAAATTAGGTGTCAAAATGGTTGAAATGCTTTTTACAGATCTTTTAGAAATACATGTATGACCTATTTAATGTGTTTAGAAGAAAATGACTGAATTCACTTTACACGGTCTTTAAATTCTATTTTTCATAAACTCTGCTGTAATTATCTCATTGTTATAATACTAATACGATAAGTACAGTGCAGCTACGACTTCATGCCGCGTTAAGGGGGTCGAACACCGGACGAGAAGCGCCGCGCCGTGTCTAGGACAACTCGAGGTATCGCGTACTTTCTCAGTTTATGGCCAGCAATATTGTTATGTTTAAGGACATTGTGGAATTAAGATAATGTCAGTACTATGTTCTGATTGTACTGTATAATTAAATACAACCGTTGCTGAGTCTGCAGTCTGAACACTTTACCTCAGAGCGTCCGTTAATGAATGAATTGAGAATATCACCTGAAAATCCAATAACACCAGCAATTTTCATTCAAGCAGCTGATTTCTGTGAATTAATGTAAAACTAAATTTATATTGTAGCTCATGTGAAGTCAGTATATTAACGACAATTTGAGACAAATAAGTGTAAATTTAATATAAATCCATGTACATGGCGCTCTGTGGCGCTGCGGACAGACGCCGAATGGCGCCGCCGGTGTGTGTACACTCATAGAGAATAATGTGTTTGAATTTTAAATACGCTTCTCGTCCGGTGTGCGACCCCCTTTAGCCGCGGCTAGAGAGGCAACACTATAGTTGAGTTATGTTAACCAGCTGCGCTGTGCTTATCATATTATACAGTGCTCTACGGGCTAAAGTAGTGAGAGTTAAAGAAGCGTGTCAAGTCTTCAAATTGTTGCTAACCTCTATTGCTATGTTTTCTCCAGGTCATTTTAAATGGACAGCTTTGTCGCTGATAAGCTAACTGAGTGGCGGATGTCGGAGCTGATAGAGAATTTTAGAGGTGAGCGTTTTACTCTTTAAAAGGATAGTTCACCCAAAAATGAAAATGTGATGTTTATCTGCTTACCCCCAGGGCATCCAAGATGTAGGTGACTTTGTTTCTTCAGGAGAACACAAATGATGATTTTTAACTCCAACCGTTGCGGTCTGTCAGTCTTATAATGCGAGTCAATGGTCACACAATTTATAAAAGTCAATAAACATGCACAGACGAATCCAAATTAAGCCCTGCGGCTCGTGACGACACATTGATGTCCTAAGACACGAAACGATCGGTTTGTGCGAGAAACCGAACAGTATTTATATCATTTTTGACCTCTAAAACACCACTATGTCCAACTGCGTTCGTGCTCTGACAACGGCAGTGATGTCTCGCACATATACTCCAATGAGAGCGAGACATCACTTCCGCTGTCAGAGCGCGATCAGACCTCACCAAGCGAATGCTGAACGCAGTTGGACATAGTGGTGTTTTAGAGGTAAAAAATGATATAAATACTGTTCGGTTTCTCGCACAAACCGATCGTTTCATGTCTTAGGACATCAATGTGTCGTCACGAGCTGCAGGGTTTAATTTGGATTCGTCTGTGCATGTTTATTGACTCATATAAATTGTGTGACCATTGACTCGCATTATAAGTCTGACAGACATCAACGGTTGGAGTTAAAAATCATCACTTGTGTTCTCCTGAAGAAACAAAGTCACCTACATCTTGGATGCCCTGGGAGTAAGCAGATAAACATCAAATTTTCATTTTTGCTTGAAGTATCCCTTTAAATGTATCAGTGCAAGATTTTGTGACAGTCACAACTTCTTCGACAGTGGGGAATGCATATCTATAATAACCCTTATAGTTAAAAGATACTTGTGCCTTGTCTTTAAGCTGTTATGGATAATAACGGGCCTGATATTCACCTTTGCATTAATGTCATTATTACACTTGTTAATGAAAGAAAAGATGGACAGTATAGACTGTCATTCACACAAAATGGGTAATGCTGCAAAAGAACCACATTAGTTAACTAGCAAATTCACGTTTTTTCTTTTTCTTTTTTTAAACTAAACAAAACAAAAAAACAATAGCATTCCCTTAAAAGTGATTATTTGTTAGCTTGATAATCAAAGAGTGTGGTGAGTGGTTCACAATTGTCTCGACTTATTAACAATACTCATGTTGTCTTGTTTTCTGTCTTTCAGGTGAAGACAGAGATGAGGAGACATTTCTTCTCTTAGATGAGGATTCTATCAAAAATCTTGTCCCTCAAGTTCAATCCAGTTATTGAATGTTGTCAAATGTTTGAGAGAGAATGAGTTGTTTATTTTTCTATTTTTTCTAATGTTATTACAGTGTGACCTAAAATAAATAGGTCCAAGTGTGTAGAGTTTATGTAGAGTTTAATTTAATTTAATGCAATAAAAATGTAAAAGTGCTTGAAGTGTATAAGTGCCTGAAGTTTTATTTTCTGAAATAAGGCATACTGGCATAGTAACCCAAGTTAGGTTATTTTTGACCTTTGACCTTTTGTTAAAAAGGGACCTACTAATTTCTGGGTCATTTCAACCCAGATATTGGGGTTGTTCTTTTGACCCAGAAGTTGGGTTATATTAACTACAATGTTGGGTTATTTTAACCCAACATTTGGGTCAGGTATTTAACCCAGAAGTTGGGT
This sequence comes from Anabarilius grahami, assembly GCA_003731715.1. Classification (NCBI taxonomy): domain Eukaryota; kingdom Metazoa; phylum Chordata; class Actinopteri; order Cypriniformes; family Xenocyprididae; genus Anabarilius; species Anabarilius grahami. The sequence goes on from RJVU01035944.1 coordinate 2,634,957, forward strand.
CAAAAAGAATAACCCATTTTTCTGGGTTAAAATAACCCAGAAATTAGTTGGTCCCTTTTTAACCCAGGATTTGGGTCAAAAATAACCCATTATGGGTTATTTTTGACCCAGGAGTTTTTAGTGTGTAGTGTTGTGTGTTCCATGTTTGTCAAGTGTTCATGAGATGGACACACACACACAGTTCATTATAACTGTGTGTGTGTGTGTGTGTGTGTGTGTGCGCGCGTGTATTTGTGACATATCAGGACACAAATTTGTATAATGACATGGGTATGCCACAGGTATTACAAGGAGAGGGTGACTTATGAGGACATTACACCATGTCCCCATTTTTCAAAAGGCTTATGAATCATACAGAAAGAGTTTTTTGTTTTTGTTTTGTTTTGAGAAAATAAAAATGTGCACAGTTTTCTGTGATGGGTAGGTTTAGGGGTAGGGGTAGTGTAGGGGGATAGAAAATACGGTTTGTACAGTATAAAAACCATTACGCCTATGGAATGTCCCCACAATTCACAAAAACAAACCTGTGTGTGTTCAAGCATTGTGGCTGATTCTGGGTTCATAGTTGCACTAATGGAGAGACTTTTAACAAATGACATTCAACAATGATAAAGACTGGAGTGAATCAAACTGACTCTACAATACTATCAAAAAGTCTTTGCCCCCTGTCTTTTTTAATTTATGCATAACTATACAGTATATGATCAGATGATGTCTCTTTTTTGTTTTTTCTTTTTTTTCCCCTTCAATTTAGGTACATAACATGTAAGATGTAAATTGTTGTGTTTTTTTGTTCATGAAGGGTCACTTTTATTAATTTGTATGTTTTGGTTTAAGATCTGATGCCATTCAGTGTAAAAAAATAAAAATAAAAATAAAAAATACAGAAAATAAGACCATGACAAACTTTTTCACAGCACTCAGTACATGTATTACTCACAAGTCTTTAGATGATGGCATGAAAAGTGGTTAGAAATTTCACTGAACCTACTATCTTCTCACTTTAGGAGCTTGATTATAGTGTGGGCAAATGAATGTCAAAAAGATAAAAATACATTCCAGTCCTTTTGGTCGACAGCACTTGCTACCTAGTTCTCTACTCCCTGCTTCATACTTTCCTTATGACTCATTATCGTGTCATTCATCTTCTAGAAATTCCATGTTATCTGTGGTACTTTCCTGTGAATCTTAGTGTCTCTGAAAATAGAATAGGTTGCTTTATTAAAGATGCTGCATTAAATGTCTAGGAGGTTACTGTAGCTTGTTAGCAATGATTTCTTTGTCAGATAGCTGGAGTTATTTTGGGTGTTTCTGGGTTTCCTAATTTCCAAAACATACATTCTGCACACACAAAGGCATATATACTCCCACTATTAACATTTCATTTTGTTTAGGAAACCATGTGTATTCGACACAGGACAATGGGGATTTCTGGGTTATACAGTAACTATTTATGCTTCTGTTATTTCTATAAAAGGGTTTGTCAGACATTCAGAAATATGCTTTGGTAATACTCAGACACTTAAAGGTGCAGTAAGCAATTTTGAAAAAACAACGCTGATATTTGAAATCAACCCAAACAAATACACCCTATATACACAAGCCACACCTGCATATATTTATTGTATATTCCATATTTACCATGAAATGATTTCATACTATGAAAAGCTATAGTAACAATTAATAAAGAAAACACAAGGGATTTTTTGTTGTTCTTGTTTCTGAATTTTGACCCATGTTAATTACTACTTTAAAGATGTTAGAAACATTATTTTCATTCGAAACTAGGAGCTGCCACTATGTTTAAAAAAAAAAAGTAATTTCATTACAACAGAAAAAACTAATACTTGCCTAACTAGGTAAAAAGTAAAAAGAGTCCGCGACAAGTCCAAGTCCGCGAAAAATTGTACTCTATTCCGGACTTTAGTCCGAGTTCAAGTATCCCAACTAGCTATAACATTATAACAACAGCTTGGTTCTGTGTAACAGCAAAACCAGTGTTACTCACGTATGAAGCAAAAACTATGCAAGGCGTACATTTTCAGGTCTCTCCAGCTCTGGAAAGTTTTTCTAATATTAACGAGGGTTCTAAAGCTCTTTTCTGATCATAAACCTTCTTTTCCCATTGATATTCCTCTGACCTTTTTTCTTTTGTAATGTCTCTCAGCCATCTCTCTTTCTGTCTTTTTTCAAATTTCCCTCTTTCTCACTCTCTCTCCTCCCCCATCATGAGTACACATGATCCACTTTCAACAGAATTTCTCAGAAATCACTTACTGCACCTTTAAATGTGATTATAACAAACAGATTAAGTTAAATGATAGTGCCAAAATAAATATTGATTTAAATAGTGATTATACCACATGCATGTCTTTTTGTCAGGAAGGATTTCATGTTTTAAAGTGAGATGATGTTTAAAGTATTATTACAAAATAATACAATATTCCAAAGACAATATATTTTGTCAACAACATTTTGATGAGCCTAGAGAAAATAAAAAATGATGTGAATTATATAACTGATATAGCCCTCCACAACCAAAAACAAAATAAATAATAATAAAAAACCAATACAAAACAAAACAAAAACACATTTTAAATAACAATCCAAAAATACATGCTAATACAAATACAAGAATACATTCTTCTGATGTACTTCTTACATGATACAACTAAACTGACTATACACAGTAATGATATGACTAAAACATGACCTCACCTCATATGTACTTACTTATGTCAGAGATTTTTTTCAAAAACTCTGTAATTTTGCAACTGATATAAAATAGTGTAGAGAGGACCAAAAATGGTAGTGTGAAGAGGGAGAAACCAGGTCAGGAAAATCTTGCAAACCAGACTCAGAGTGTCAAAACTTCTGTGCTAACTACTAGTCTGTGGCTCCAACAGAAGCATGTTGTTTCTCTAAGTTTAGTGTGTAGCCTATTATCAATTGGGAAACATCTTTGGGTACATCATCCTTCACATAATGAGAACATACTGCAAAGTGACGACTGCTATTTAAACCGAACACAGTGTGGCATGATTCTGTCTGCAGTTTGATGGATGACAGTTTGAAAAAGCAGCAGGTCAGGGATCAGTAAAGAAGGGAAACACTAATGAACAGCAGCAGTTCCAAATGACCTGACAAATCATGACATTGTAATGGCATGACATCTTTTATAACAGACCTGTGACATCACATTCTGCTTATGGGACTGAGTGTTACATAATGATTCAAAGAGTAAACAGATATGATAACAGACTGTTGTATGCCTTAGATCAGCTGTTTTTCTTAAGATACATAGATATAATAGATTACTTTGCATTTCATCAGTATTAATACTGTAATGAATAAATGTATTCAGTATTTGATTTATTTATTTGATAGGGACAGTGTGTGTTAACGGACAGACATGATAGTACATGAATGTAAACACACCGGATTGTAGCCGAAGGCTAATTTCCATCCGTTGTCCCGTTGTATCAATGTTGGGAAAAGTTACTTTTAAAAGTAATGCACTTACAATACTGCGTTACTCCCTAAAAAAGTAACTATTGCGGTACTGCTGGGTTTGCTTGTTTGTTTTTTAATAACAACAAAAAAGTTCTGTTTTTGGCAAATGTTAAGGCCCTTTCACACCAAATGTGAAATAAATAAGCTTTAGGCTGAAGGAAATGCATATTTACGCCTGTACAGTAGAGGGTGCACCTCAAACAAACCTTTCAACTGTGCTGCTATTCTGGATTAAAGAAGAATAGGATACAGAAGAAGGAAGTTCAACACTCTTATTTCTAAATCTAATCCAAGTAATTTTTGCTTAGTAGTATGGTTGAATTAGATCATTGAAGGTCAGCAGCAAAGGCATTGGTTAATAAAGTGAGATTAAATACATGAAGTATATTTGTGTTATTTAATATAGTTAATTATTACAGGTTTGTGTAAAATGCATTTCACTGTTTTTATTCATTTTGAGGAATACTGAATGTGTTTGTGCAAGTGAGATGCTCACATTTAGTCTAGAACTACAATAACCATCATGTTCACACAGCGCACACAATACCTCTGCACTTTATTTCTCTCAGTATGGGGACAGGCGAGCTGTCAGTCAATAAATGTGAAAAAGTAACTTGCGTTACTTATTTGAAACAGTATTTCAGATATTTTGTTGTAAATTGAAAAAGTAATGAGTTACTTTACTAGTTACTTGAAAAAGAAATCTGATTAAATAACTCAAATTACTTGTAATGCGTTATCCCAACACTAACACTGTTCAATAGCCTATGACATCCTGGATATGTATTTAATTACCCCATGAAATCAAAACTAGAGTTTTGTGGCATCTTGGTAGCATGGTAGCATATTCCTTAGATGACAAAGCAGAAAGCTGCACCAGTCTTCGATGTTCTGTTATGTCAAGGACTATTTTCTAGCAGAATAATGCCACCTAATGCATTTACGTAATTAAATACTGTTTTAATGAAAATGTGTTTCCTTTATATATTTAATATAATTATATATAAAAAGTATATATTATATATAATTATATATATGTAGTAGCATCCATTTTATAAAATCAAGAAGGTAGTCAAGTTTGTGCTAAGCTGTAAATGAAGACTTTAGATGCAAAAGCCTAAGTGCCGTCTGAAATTTTCTTCTAACTTAAGCATTTTTATCAAGCTTGTATGTTTAGGTTCAGTAATTCCACTTTAATGGCAATTAATAGGTCCTTTTCAATGCCATTAAAGTGAAATAACTGAACATAAACACGAGCTTGATAAAAATGCTTATTTTAGAAGAAAATTTCAGACGGCACTTAGAGGCTTCAAATATTGCCATTGAATATACACTGTAAAGAATATGATCAATAAGTCAGAACAACGTTTCTACATTACTTTAACACATCAAAATTTAACTTAACTTAATAAATCATTTAACTTTTTTTGCAAGAAGTTTAAGATTCAGCTCATTTTTTTAAAGTCGGTTTAAAATATTAAGTTGAAATGACTTATACAGCCAAGTTGATTGTACTTAAAAATTTAAGGCAGAAACTGAACTTAAAGGTATAGTTCACCAAAAAAAGAAAATCTCATGTTAATTTTCTTACCCTCAGGCCATCCAAGATGAAATGTGGTACTCTGTGATTCATATAATGGAAGGCAATGGGTACCAATGGGTCACTGGGTCACTGGGTCACATTGAGATTCAAAAAAACATATGCAGACAAAACTAAATGAATACCTGCGGCTCCTGATGATACATTGAGGTCTTAAGAAGTGAAAAAAATCGGTCCTGAGGGCATTCACTGCAGTCTGGAGCACAAGCTTCCTGTTGCATAATGATGTATATCTTTGCGTCATTACGTCACATTTGTTTACATAAAGAACGAGTCCCAGCTAGTAGGCTATATCATGTAAGGGTGCTGCAGGTGGCGGATCATTAATAGCCCTTTCTGTACAGAAACCGAGATACATTTACATTTATGCATTTGGCAGACGCTTTTATCCAAAGCGACTTACATTGCATTATACTATACATTTGTATCGGAGTATGTGCAATCCCTGGGATCGAACCCATGACCTTGCCATTGCTAGTGCCATGCTCTAACCACTGAGCTACAGGAGATCTACAGGTAACGCTAATACACACTAAATACACGTAGTCACGCAATACTGATGTTGTTAACATGAACAATTTGAGAACAAAGTATAACAATAATAATAATTTGCACGGTTTGATGCAATATGAGCTAAGCGATCGTTAGATTTATTCACCATTGGTAGTGCGATTTATCGTAATGCTTTTTCCCCCCAGTTGGTCAGAACAAAAGTGGCAGATTTGTTACTTAGTTGTTCAGATGATATTCTCCGGTGAAAATTCTTATTTTGGTCATACTTCCAAAACTACAATCTGTGATTCTGAAGTACATTATTCACCGGTGCGGTGACTGACAGCCACGTTCTCTTCAAAACATTAGATTCATCTGCACTGAGGAGCTATGCCGATGCACAACCCACGTAAAGATGATAATTCCACAAATAACTGCAATTGCAGGTTTCAAACAGAGGCAAAACTTACGGACTGCAGCTTTAAGTTTGTTTTTACAGTGTAGTGTCAAGCATGCAGTTTGAGCTTCCTTTGACCATATTTGATGTGCTCTTTGTGCATTGATTAATGTTTACAAGTGAAGAAGCACTCAAGCCTCTTCAGTTGACTTGGATTAAACCGCTCAATTCAAATGGATTTCTTTTAAGATCTCTTTATGAACTTTTTGAAGCGTCAAAATTTTGATGGAATTATTTTTTAATGGAAGAACAGAAATCTCTCAGATTTTATTTAAAACATTTTCATTTCTGTATTGAAGATGAACAAAAATCTTATGGGTTTGGAATGTCATGAGGGTGAGTAAATGATGATGGAATTTTAATCTTTGGGTGAACTAATCCTTTAAGAGATTGTGTATACAGCTGAATACCACATCCTGAATCCAATGTCTTCATTACTTTGGTTTGTGGGTTTGAAAATCCCCATTTCTGGTTTTAACTTACATGTCAAAATTGGGTAAAATCTGTTTAAGAGAAACATTCTTTTGTCATTCTGCAATAAGAGAAATGAGCACCTGCTTTTTTGTTATATTTTTAAGGTATGGTTTCTTAGTTAGTAAATCAGGGCTTTTACTTTCAGTCCCTGAGGTTTAACACATAAACTTTTAACTCATTCATCTGGAAAATTCATTTCCCATGTCCTGTTTTTTTAAACTGTCCTTAGAGGGATGTGGTGGACTGGTTTTAGGTTGTTTTTTGGGCTGTAATGCTTCTGAAAGTCACTTCCTAGAAGAAAAATGTGTTTTGGTTAAGAAGACTTGAAGAGGTTGATGTGAGGTTAAGGCATTTCTGCTGTGGTAAGAAATGACACAAACCTAGACTATTTATACAAACTGAATACATTCCTGTAAATGAGTCCAAGATCTGTTAAAATCAAGAGCTGCATGAAGTGTTTATTTGTGTCTGAAAAGGTTAAGACTGTTGGCATGACTCTGAGAGTGCCTGTATGGATGCTGTGCCATGTCCGGTACCCTGCTGGATTATAATACCCAGAATGCCCTAGTATGAGAACCGCTGTGACAAAGAAAGCTGGGGTGGAAACAGAGCTTTGCCTTGTATGGAGGGAATGACAAATCAGTCCTTACAGACAATCCGCCTTTCTTCTGCTTTGATCAAACAAGTCTTGCTCACCCCTCCCGGCCTGCTGCTGTGTGAATGGACAACACAGTGTGAAAAAGGGGGATGGAAGCGAGAAAGAGATGAGTCCGAGATAGGAAAAGAAAAACAGAGTGATCTCATCCTCATGTGGTTGTTTACTTGCCTTATGAATGATCTTATTGGATGATTTGGGGCAGGGTTAGAAAGTCTCATGCTGAAGTCATTCACTTTAAATCAATCACCGATTCAGTCCGATTGGAAAACACTGGCTGATCAATTGTGGAACATACCACTCCACAGCAGACCTATCCACTACTGCACTGTTTCTGTAAGCTCCAACAATCAAAATTAGCCATGTGGTTGTTAAGGTGGTTTTTGGGTTGTTGAATGGTGACAGTGGTTAGTATACAGTTGCTAGGTTGTCGCCTGGGTGTTCTGAGTGGTTGGTTTTAGGAGCGTTCCTACAAGGTTGCTTCCCTGTGCTTTGTGGTTGCCAAGGCATTTCTATGTAGTTGCTAAGGTTACTGAGTGTTTTTTTAGCTTTTGACCAGGTGGTTTATAGGTCAAGGGAAGCCAGCCCTTCTCCTGGAGGGCTAACTTCTTGAAGAGTTAATCTATAAGACCCACCAACTCAATCTCATGAGAACTGAGAATTGAAGTATTTTATGAGTTACCGATTTTGTATGGATTTGTTCAATCTGACTCTATGAAAACATATTTTGTGGGTAAAATATCATGATGGAGGTCCACGCCTAACCACACCCCTAAAAGTAACCCTGGCATGAGCAGATTGTACAAAAACTTGAATTTGTCTGGTTCACCAAATCATAACATACAAATGCTATGAATTCCCTTGTGGAAAAAGAGGTGTGCTTAATTGTATTAAATATACATTCGTAGTGTAACTACTTCAAATCTAAAGCACATGACTTGTGCACTTGATTATAATTTTAACTGCAATGTGTTACTTGATAATACATTTAAAATGTTTAAGTTCATATTTTAAAATTTTAAAATTGCAAATTCATCATTACAAATGAGTAATCACAAATATACACTATATTGCCAAAAGTAACCCTCCAATTCATTGAATTCAGGTGTTCCAATCACTTCAATGGCCACAGGTGTATAACATCAAGCCCCTAGGCATGCAGACTGCTTCTACAAACATTTGTGAAAGAATGGGTCACTCATAGGTTGCCACCTGTGCAATAAGTCCATTCGTGAAATTTCCTCACTACTAAATATTCCACGGTCAACTGTTGGTATCATAACAAAGTGAAAGCAATTGGGAACAACAGCAACTCAGCATGAAGTGGTAGGCCATGTAAAATCACAGAGCGGGGTCAGCGCATGCTGAGGCACACAGTGTGCAGAAGTCACCAACTTTCTGCAGAGTCAATAGCTACAGACCTCCAAACTTCGTGTGGCCTTCAGATTAGCTCAAGAACAGTGTGAAGAGAGCTTCATGGAATGGGTTTCCATGGCCAAGCAGCTCCATCCAAGCCTTACATCACCAAGTACAATGCAAAGCGTCAGATGCAGTGGTGTAAAGCACGCCGTCACTGGACTCTAGAGCAGTGGAGACATGTTCTCTGGAGTGACGAACCACGCTTCTCTGTCTGCCAATCCGATGGACAAGTCTGGGTTTAGTGGTTGCCAGGAGAACGGTACTTGCCTGACGGAACAATTTGGGGATGGCCCCTTCCTGTTCCAACATGAACAGTGCACAAAGCAAGGTCCATAAAGACATGGAAGAGCGAGTTTGGTGTGGAGGACTGGCCTGCACAGAGTCCTGACCTCAACCCGATAGAACACCTTTGGGATGAATTAGAGCGGAGACTACGAGCCAGGCCTTCTCGCCAACATCACTGCATGACCTCACAAATGCGCTTCTAGAAGAATGGTCAAAAATTCGCATAAACACACTCCTAAACCTTGATGAGGCTGTTATAGCTGCAAAGGGTGGGCCAACTCCATATCAAACTCTACGGATTAAGAATGGTATGTCATTAAAGTTCATGTGCACGTAAAGGCAAGTGTCCCAAAACGTTTGGCAATATAGTGTATTTAAATACATGACATACAGATTTCAATAGAAATTACATTAAAGTATAATTTAGTTTAACATAAATGCTTGTCAGTACATTTAACAGTACACTAACCATATTACAAAGGCAACAGAAGTAATTGTGAAAAGATGTAGCCTACTTAAGTTCTACTTAAAGGGATAGTTCACCCAAAAAATGAAAATTGTGTCATCATTTACTCACCCTCAAGTAGTTCCAAACCTGTATGAATTTCTTTGTTCTGCTGAACACAAACGAAAATATTTGGAAGAATTTCAGTAAAAAAACAGATCTTTCCCCCCAATGAATACCATAGTATTTATTTTTCCTACTATGGTAGTTAATGGGGGGCAAGATCTGTTTGGTTACTGACATTCTGATGACAGAATTTTCATTTTTGGGTGAACTATCCCTTTAAGTGGGTCAAAAAAGCATTCATGTTTACCTAATTGCATTTAATATAAATTTAAACTATAATACATTTTCACTTAATTGACAAAGACCCACCCCTCTTAGTTACTTTTGCTTTGTCCGACAAGCCATGGCGCTCTCACACCACACATCATGTTCTCCCAAAGAGAAAGAGGACACTGACAACGGCAGACAAGAGAGAGCAGGTTACAAGGTTTCAGCTTTTTTTTTTTAAGAATTTCAAACAAGAAATACCATTATGTGGCTCTTTAATATGTCATGACAGATCGCTGTAGCATCTCAATTCAAGCGGCATGTGAACCGATTATCTCTTCCTACTAGTGATAAACAAAAATTAACATTAGAAGGTATGTTGTTTCAACCGCAGAAAGACATCAGTACACAACATTTTTTAAGTTCAGGTCCACCAATGTTAATTTATTAATTCTCCTGGTTTGTTTGTCCGACAATAATAATAACCAATATTAATAATTGAGCTCCAATAATAATTGAGCACCAAATTTTAATGATTTCTGAAGGATCATGTGACACTGAAGACTGGAGTAATGATGCTGAAATTTCAACTTTGCCATCAGAGGAATAAATTACATTTTAAAATATATTAAATTAGAAAATGAATATATATCGGTGGATGCAGCATCATGATTGGTCAGATCTCCTGTCAAACTCCCGGTGAAGGGTGAATTGTAAATAACATGCAATTAAATGTCCGAAAGCTTTACATTCAATTCACACTAAAGTATATTCTTTTAAAGTCAGAATGAAAAGGATTTTGCGGTACTCTTTTTTTCTTTATTGTGACGTATATCAATGAAACGGCCTTTGGAATGAGAAAAAAATGTAGAGCAGGACTTGATTTCGTCCTCTGGAAATGATTGGATCGTAGGAAGTTGGGCATTGCTAACTAAATGGAGGCAGATCTGAATGCTGTTAGCAGTCAGTTGTGGGTGATATTTATTCCCACCCTCCGCCAGGACATACGCCATAAACAGAACAGATATCGTTTCGAGGGGGAGGGGAGGTTAACATTTTTGATTAAAGATTACAAGGCCATATTGATTAAGAAAAAAAAAAAGAAAAAAAAAAAGATGTGCATGGATAAATCATTTATAATATGCACTGCAAAATTATGTAAAGTTTCATTTAATGTTGACTCTAACGTATATTATTTCCGTAAAAAGTACTCTTTTTAAAGTATGCTAAAGTGGACTTCATTTTCATCTTCTTTTTCACAAGGGTTGTAATGACAAAGTGTTGGAACCACCCCCAAATTGTAAATTAGATTGCTTATATAACAGCTGCATAATTTGGGGTACCAATCATGTCTGTAGCACAGCATGTGCCTTAGTATACACCACAAATAAAATAAAGAGAATACAAAATGAACAGAATGCAGCTGTTGCTGCCTACAAGTTGATATGTGACCCAGAGGTCAAGAACACTCATGAGCTCTGCCAGATCTGCCAGCTGACCTGAATAAACACCATGCCCACTGCACTGGCATTTTGCTAAGTGCAAGAGTGGCCAGGAAAATTTTGTTTTCTAAGGACAATAGCTCAGTCAAATCACATTTTCCCTGACTTGCTCCTTTCTCGATCATGTCAGAGAAAATGCGATTTGACTGGAAGGGAATGCCAGAGAATAAAACAAACACTGTACCCCTGAGCAAAGCACTTAACCCTTTGTTATTTCAGAAGCACCAAGTCATCATTTTATTTTCACACACATGAACACACGCAAATATGCACATGGCAGATGTCAAGGACTGTCAAGGACAGGTGTCACACCACTGTGGTTATGCAATATCCATTCATGGCATGTCTATCGAGTTATAAGTGCCTCAACCTTTCTTAACCTTTTATACCGGTGTAAGTTTTAAATATTAAACTTGGACAAGGTCATGGAAAAAATGGAAGAGGAGATCCCTGCAGTGCTCAAAGTGGCAAGTTTATGTGTTGAATGGTTTGACATTTGGACACTAGAATGCCACTGTTGGTGAACACTTTATTTTAGTCCCACTGTGATGAGTTCCTGCTACAAGCTTAGTTTGTCCCAGCAAGGACAAAGGAATGTTCTGGGTTTAATTTACATTCAAGTGGACGTTTTCTAAATACAAGTTATTGATCTTGTTGTGAACAATTCATCTATACATGTTTTATTTTTAAAACTTGTTTTGATCTCAAAATATTTAATCAAAATGTCATAACTTGATCTTCCCACTGGTGACGTATGATGGACTTTCCCAATTATTTAGTCCACCAAAACCCCAGCCCTTCTCATACAATTAACCGCAAGTCCACACCCACATTTTAAAGAACCAAGTCCCCATTTTACATTTTTTTCTTTTTTTTAACCCATTTCACTCCAATGTATATGAGTGAAAGAATATGAGTCACAATATGAAAGAAAATCCGTCGCTACTTTCATTTCATCGTAACTTTAAGCTCTTTTAGCAGCCTCTGTGATGCTGTTGATTATCAAAATTTTTTTTAAAATTCCCTAGCCACCACTGTTAAAAGGATGATTTAGACAACTTTTCTGCTCAAATAACTATTTTTATATAGGGTAAAATGAATATAAGCTCTGGAAGTAAGAAGAACAGTATCAGGGTACAACACAATCATATGACCTCATATGACAATCACCACACCTCAACTTTAAAGAATCTGGAGAACGTCTGGGGAATTTGAAGAACGTAATCTAACTGCTAGATCACATGAAGTTGCATTTTGTGACAATATTTGATCTTGTGATATTTTACATATAGTTTGACATTTATGCATTTTGAATCCATTAACTAAAATGAACAGTTTGAACTGATTTACAGAAATGAATAAAATTCACAAACTTTTACCACTAGTTAAAACTAGAGATTGCAACAACTCTGTTAATGTTCTTATATTCGCAATCACAAAACTGATTTAACGAAAGTACATTAAAAAGGAGCTTTAAAATCATTGCGATATTCACAATGTTGCTCAATTTTATATTGCAAGATAAACCATTGCAAATATATTTTAAATATTCAATTTATTGCCCAGGCTTAAGACAAACCCGAATCACACTTTGTGCTGAGCCACACAGTACTGTCAGATGGCAACACAAATGGGACATCCGGCTCCCCCTTTGCCCGTTCTGGTTGCAGTGGTCAGCTAGTGCAGATCTGATTAGTTATTCAGAGTGACAGCACTGCAGCCCCTGGATGCCTCCCATCGTCCTCACTGCCACCACCAGGCGAGAGAGAATGACCCCGTCTAAATCTTACACAACTGCCTTCTCTGGCAGTTTGCCTGTCAAATGTGATGACTCGTGAATTCTTTAACAGAAATAAAAAGAAAATGCAGTCATCGCAATCTTACCCAGGTTCTCTATGGTGCAAAAGTATTTTGCTTCTCTAAGAGAACAACTGAGATATTAAAGTTTTCATTTGTGATCTTTCATTTTGGGAGATTCTAAAAGGGGTTGTTCATTAAAAAAATTTATTTCTGTCATCATTTACTCACCTAATGTCCCCCATTGACTTTAATGGTTTAAAAAACAAAAAAACAAACAAAACAAAAAAACATTGAGACATTTTTTTTAATATGTTTGGTATTCCACAGTAGAAATAAATGCATACAGGTTTGGAACTAAATGAGACATCTGCTCAAACACTGGTGGTGGATGATAGGTCTCTGCACACTGTCTATAATGTAAACACGTGTTGGCAGCTGGTTTCGGAAAGTTACTGCACAGAAAAACCCCCAGTGTTAAATTAACACTGCCAGGGTTTATATAATCATGGATTATATAAAAACTGACAGTGTTAATTTAACACTTGGAGTTTTTCTGTTTGGGAACTCAGTTGTACATCTTCAGTCATCTTTGCATTATGTGTTTTGCCCCACACAAAAAACTACAGTGCTTTGATCATAAAACTAACCATTTAAATATGAACATATTATTGGGAGATATGTAAGTAGTTGTAATGTGTATGTTCTGTTTAGTCCCTGTTAGGCCTGCCTGAGTTTGTAGTTACATAGTGTTATTGATCTGCCTGCATTGACACCATTCTATGCGAATTGAACTGAGCTGGACGATGACATCACTGTTTTCTCCTGAGCTGCTGTATAGATAAATGAACTAAATTAATAACTAATGACCAGGAAAGCATAAAGGCACATCCGGCATGACTGGCGTTAGCTTCAAACAGCCGAAGCAAGTCGATCACAGGGATGCAGGAAGTATGGCAGAGCAATGCAGCATCTCGTTCCCTTCTCAAGGAACAAAGTTTACAGTCATAACCTGAGACGTTCACTTTCAAGGGAACTTGCGCTCTGTCATGGTATTGATGCTTTGGGATCGAAAATACCCAAACTGCCATGCTTACAAGTGCCTGTCTGTGCAAATACTGCAAGCACAATTAAGACATAAACACCTGTGAATCCGGGACAGAGCCCAATCCACGTTGTAAAACCTCACAAATGTGAGCAGAGAGGACCAGGCCACCACATCACATATATCTTGCAGGGACACCCCCGACAGTAAGGCCATCGAGGCCACCATACTCCTGGTAGAAAGAGCTCTGACAGCCAGAGGTGACGGCTGGCCAGAGACCTCGACTATTCACTTGCTTAATGTCTATTTGGACGCAGGAAGTCCTTTCTTAGGTGATCCAAAGCAAACACACAGCTGATCAGTTTTTCTCCACAGGGCAGCTCTAAGGACATAAGCATCCAGCGCTCTCACTGGACACACAAGGTTTGGCTTTTCCTGGTCCTGATCTCTGAAAGGAGGAGGGCAAAAGGCTTGCAAGATTATAGGCTCCGGCCTTAGGGACATAGCCCGGTTTTGGGTATAAGAATGCCTTAACCATCCCTTGCGCACACTCAAAGCATGTAGGGAACACCGACAGGGCTTGGAGGCCTCCCACTCTTTTAAGAGACATCATGGCTTGAAGGAAAACTGTTTTTTAAGGTCACAAACATTTCTGGAACAATCTCAATAGGCTCGAAGGGAGCCATATAAACCTTCTAGCACAATGGCCAGGTCCCAGGGTGAAACTCTAGTGTGGCCTCAAATCACCACTGGGTTTCTCCCCAAGGATACACCACCTAAAGGGACATGGTAGGCAGCTATGGCCATGTACACCTTCAGTGTGGAAGGGGATAGCCCTGCAATAAAATTATCCTGCAGGGACTCCAGCACTGGACCATCCAGTCAGTTAACTGGATCCCACTGTCGCATTCCACATTAGTAAAAACTCTCCACTTCAACGCATACAGTGTCCTTGTGGAGGTAGCTCTCGAGTAAAGTGTGGTCTCAACAACCTCAATTTGTTGAGAGTCTAGGAGTTGGGCCCCCTCAGAGGCCAAACCCACAGCTTCCATAACTCTGGCTGGGGGTGAAGGATTGTGCCCCCTGCCGGAGACAGAAGCTCCCACCTGACAGGAATCTCCAGGGGAGAGCCTTTGAGAATGGACACAAGGTCTGAGAACCACACTAGGGCCAGCCAGAACAGTGCTACTAGTAGTAAACTGACCCTGTCCTGGCGGACTCTCTCCAGAACTCCCGGGAGCAGAGCGATCAGAGAAAAAGCATACAGGTGTAGCCTCGGCCATGTCTGTGCATGGCATCCAGCCCTAATGAGGCTGGATGTGTGAGGGAGAACCAAAGTGGACAGTGTGTTGTATCTTGAGATGCAAACAGGTCCACTTCTGAGAGCAGAGCATCCAACAAGAAGGCTTTGTCTTTCTCGTTAATATCAGACAGATTAAGCCAGAGATGTCTCTCCATGGCCACCAGGGCTGCCATAGACAGGCCGATTGTTCTGGCATCTTCTTATGCTGGGTACACACAAAAAGATTTTTAAAATCTTATAAGATTTTCAAAATGTGAGAGACCACAAACATGAGGACAATAAATCCTAGATTGAACCGTTTTGCTCCTATAGTGTGTGGTGTGCCGTGACAAAGACAGCACACCACACAGAAACAGATTTTCAACCAGAGTCCCGACTGTGAACAAGGGAAATCTCGCAAAATCTCTCGAGACATCCATTGCAGAAGCTATTTCTGACCAACTCTTCTCCTTGTCAATTCTATTGTGGTATGTTTTACAGGACACGTTGTATAAACACTAGTGCTGTTGCCACAAATCGACAAGCTGATGCTCCATCTCTGCTGTCCAAATCCATTTTACTTTGTGCTGCACCATGACTGTGTTCGTTATGCTTGTCTTCTGTCAGTTCGCTTTCTGATTGGATATTGTTTCGTTTCACGTGATAATCTCCAGAGTGTGCGCATGTTTTTCCTTGGGGTTCCCCACACACATCAGGATTTCAGATTTTTTATATTTACGATTTGTGATTGGGCGTTCGGCGCTCCGGCGTTCTTCCGAGCAGATTCAGTCAAGTCAAGTCACATTTATTTATATAGATTCAGTCACTCTTAACACACCGTACACCACAGGAAAACCTGATAAGATAATCTGTAGAACTATCAAGATAATCAGGACATTACCTAGGATTGTCGGAAGGGGAGAAATCAGCCCGATTATCTTGTGGTGTGTATCTTGTGGTGTGTACCCAGCATTAGTGGCCTGGAGAGTTTGAACTCCCTCGCCTTCATCGAGGTCTCTCAGCAGGTCGGCCTGGTACGCCTGCAGAATGGACATTGTGTGCAGACATGCATCGGCCTGAACTGCAGGGACGATGCCGTGCTAGGGGACAGATAGCTTGCAAGCATCTGTTCCACCTTGAGCATTGCCCTATACTCGTGCTCTTTCAACCCCCTCATATCTGAATAGACATGAACCTGAGGGGTGAAGAGATGGGACGAGTATGGCTTATTCCACAACCTCAAAACTTCTTTGTGGAGGTCGGGAAAAAATGGAAGGCCCTGGGGTGGTGGTAATGATTTTGGGGATCGAAAATCTTGGCTAGTCAATTGATGTTTAACTTTGACACGGCACGAGTTATCACCTCCACCAGCTCCTCATATGCAGGGGTTAGATATGGTGAGTCTTCAATATCCCATGCCTCGATGCTCAGCACATCCACCTCCTCAGAGCTATACAGCTGAAGTACCGGGCTCTCTCCTCGGGTGGAAGAAGCTGCAGCACGGGCTTCCGATCCCAGCAAGAGAGCATTGTATCCCTCAGGTGAAGGCAGAGAAAAGGCAATGTCCGTTTCTAACTCCTCCTCGAGATCCATTTTCAATCCCCACAATCTAAACAGGATCGCAGAGGGGCCGGAACCGCAGGGTGCTTGCTGAAGCACAGAAGCTAATGCCGGTCATTCCAGATGTGTTTTCCTGGTCGTGACGTTCCGTTTGGCCATTGGACTGATTTCACACGTGCTTCAGATGCAATCAAGCATAAGCGTTCCCAAATCATCAATACTATGATGCAGTGGGTGTTCCCTCGAAAGGGAACTGTTCTATTTCCAAAAAGTAGACTATTATTTCATATGTCAGACTTTACAGGGTTAAATACAGTTTTACACACACAGAAATGAAAAGTACTTATGAAATATGTTTACAATAATGTAGGAATTATGTATGCTATACTCACATGGGATGAAGAGTCCAGGCATATCAGTGGTCTAAAAAAAACAAAACAAAAAAACAAAAAAGCAGTGGCTGTTTGATTTTATTTTATAATGGCAGTACCACCACATGGGCCTGCCATGTTAAGATCACATGACTAGCCTAATACTGCTCACTTTATTTTTAAGTGATTAAAATTGATTGATGACCAATAAAAAATGTCTGCGTATTAAATTTATATATAGAGACTATATATATATATATTATAGTTTCTCTATAAACTGTTTTATAGAGAACTTTAGTGGGGTCCTCTTGTCACAGAGCCTGGGACAATGTTCACAGTTAACCCCCTTTTGACGACGGCCTTGTTCTACAGCACATCTGAAAGCAGCTGAATGGGATCAGCTCTCCTAGCACTCACCAGATAATCTTTACATTATTCCTATTTTAGACCAGGTTTAAAAGGCAGATCCAATTATTTCAGGCTCAGCCTGTGCCTTCTAATTATGGTTGATTTGCGGGACACTGTCTCTGAGGCTGGATGTATTAACGACCTGTGAAAGGATAAGAATGCAATTCTCTAACACTTTAGAGCTGTGGTGCAAGCTTTAGGGCTGTTATTTCAGATGAGCTGATGCTTTCCCCGTGTCACTTTTCAAGGACAGTGAAACACAAATGTCAGGCTGAACATGTCATACTGGCAACCCATAATTAGCTCAATTGTTGCTTGTGTCTAATGTAAAAAGATTCTAATGTAATGAAAAAAATGCATAATGAATGCTCTATGCCGACATCCTACCTCTATTAAGTGATAAAACTGCATCTGATGAAAGCTGAAATTAAGTTTTCCACATTGCTTTAATTCCTTAGCTCCTGGGGTCAGGGTGGCAGATGACTCATATTGTCTATTTCGAGATTGTTCATGTGCTAACACACATTGAGAGGTCTCCATATATAGACCAATGACTAACATCTCTGCTTCCAGGTCAAAGGTCAGTTTTCTTGGCCAGCCAATATTACTTCCATAAATTACTGTCAAAAACACATTCATACACCTTTACCTGTTTTTAATTTATGGTAAAACATGTTTTTACTATCGTTATCGAAACAAGACATTGACTTCCAGAATAATGTGTTTACATGGCACTGCAATATATATATATATATATATAATACCAAGATATTTCAAATAAAACTTGTTTTGGAGTAAATAAAGACATTATTTAATGTCTTTATTGACCATTTTCATTTTGAAGGTTTTAAAAAATACTCTGGGGAATACTCTTCTAAAGCAATTTTGTCTCTATAAAACAGACAAGCAAACAAACATGTTTACATGCTGTCCTATTTTTAATTATCTACTTAAGAGCCTAATACACCCACCACCTACATACATTCATTCCAGCTTGTCAAATAAGGCTTAACTAAAGAAGGTTTATCAGCCCTCTGACTCTTCAGTCATACTGAACAAACTGATGCAAGATGTAACACATTCTTGTATATTCCACAAATGTTTATTTTGTCTTAGCAAAGCATGTTTGCTTTCTAGCCTTTTTACTTTTCATTCTGCCACTCTTATTTACAATAGTATTGGCTGAAGTAAACAAGGCTCAAAACATTTTGTTTATTTCAACAAAAACTGTGAAACACAGGTCCAAATTGGATTAGAAAATAAATTAGGTAATGGACATGCAAATCATGTTTTATACTGCATACATGTCTCTAAATTTGTTAGGCTCTGAACAATCAAAAACAAATTAGATATTAATGTAATGAGGCACAAACTGAGAATCAGATTCGCTGAGCTGATCTCAAGTAATTTATGCCCCCTGTTGGCGAAAAATGTTAGTTTTTTTTTTTTTTTTTTTTGAAGGGTCTTCTTGAGTGCAGCTTGTTTGCTCAAAATATTGTACAACTAACTGTTGTATAAAAGTTTGCAAATGATGTTTAAGCAAATATACTGTTAATAGGTGTTGATATAAAATGTGACTGAAGTTACTGTCCGTGTTGTTGCTGATAGCGGAGACAGAACATGCACAAAGAGTCCCAGACACAGAGTCGGCCCAGCAAATGAGGCTGAGAGAGAGACAACGATTCTTTGAGGAGGTGTTTCAACATGATGTGGACGTCTACCTCTCCTCTGCACACCTGCAGATAGATTATAAGAGACGTGAGTTTGAACATACACATATGGGTGACTCTTTTCATTTTTAAATCTACTTATAAAAATGATTTTGTGCCTTTAAAAATGTTCTTTTAAAACTATGATAAATTTAAGCTATACAAAGTGTTCAGGTAAATTTAGGAAAATTATACTTTACAGTTTTTCGTCAAATTTATTTTAGGAAAAACATTTAATTTGTACAACTATTATAACAATATCTCTGCCAGAGTGACATAAGATCAACAGTGTAATCAATTTTTCTTACACACACACACAATATTAATAGATCAATATCACACATTAAAGTAAACTCCACTTGAAAGTTGAAAGACCGTGATCTTTAATTTAACATGTGATGCTACAGATGAAACATATTTTGAAGAAGATTATAAGTAGCCAAATATGCCATATTCACATCTAATAATTTTCTTTTCATCTCAAATGTTGTGTCCGACCCTCCTATTGCAGCTCCCTTAGGAAGCATCTCATCAATGGAGGTGAACGTCGATATGCTAGAACAGATGGACCTGATGGACATCTCTGATCAGGAGACCTTGGATGTCTTCTTCAGTGCCAGCGGAGAGGAAGGAGGACTGACATCTCCTCTTCCAGGTATAAATTCCACACCATCCTAAATGGCTGTTCACACTGATGTGGGTCGACAAGTTTCTGTGTTGCTGTTACCGCATGACTGCAATATTCAGTATCAGGTGGCAGATGACATGGGCTCCATTGTGTGCAATCCCATTTGGTATTTGCATAAAGTAGGACTCTGCTTCACTGCATTGCCTCAGTCTCTGTTGCTCATGACACCTGAAATTGACAACCTCTGGTTGCTTTGCTGCTGCAAATTGCCGGCAGTGTAAAAATGTGCATTGTTACCAGGTTACCAAGTTCCATATAGTATACAAAGTAGTCATTTTTATACCTTACTGAAAGTTAAATAGTGCTCGAAGTGATTGTTACTGCCAAAAAGATCATATTTTTTCCCCAAATATAATAATACATGGAGTGGCAACGTGTAATAACATCTGAATTCGTCAACCTGTTCTCATGAGAAAACATGACAATTTTAGGAGGTGGTGATTTCAGATTAATTTGTATGATGTGATTCGCATGGAAACGTACAATTGTTAAAAAAAGTAAGGATGAATTGACCATAAGCAGACTGTATGAAAACGTACGAATGAGATCATACAACTTCATATGAATTAGCCACCGATTACTCAAAATGTAAAATAGTTAGAAACTGAGAGTGTGTTGAATTTGCGCCCAAGTGTGTGACACAACAAATATAGCAACTTTGGATACTAGCATTCCATCAACAAAGCAACCTCATTTTCAGTGAGAGTTGACAATTTCGGAAACATACCGTTCCCAGGGTTCTTTGTTCCCCAGACGTATATGCACATAATGAACATAATATGTTCCTATAGGTCCTATGTTGTCCAACCATCTGTTTAGTTTCCTCAAGTCTAGGCCTATTATATTGAAAGCCATACAGCAATGCTGTGGAACAGAAAACGGTGTATTTCATTAATTAATATAATTTTATAGGACATAGGTCCCTATTCCTTGTGTCATTTACATCTGGGACACAGGACCCTGGGAACATAGGACCCTTTTTCATGTGTTCATTATGTGCCATATAAATCTGGGGGACATAGGACCCAGGGAACATAGTAATTACCCAGAGGATTTCTGGCAAAATGAGTGATAGAGACCAGTGATGACAAGCGATCAACTATATGCAAATAAACAGTGATGCAATGCAGTGAGCACTGAAGTATAGACAATGATTTGCCTCATACAGCTGCATGCTGCAGTCGAATTGAAACACCTACAAGCAGCAAGTGTGTTATTTTAACTGGTTTGAGGAGGGGCGGGAGGTGACTACACCAGCAATTTAAACAATGTCAGTGTGAACACGGCTTAAGCCTTTCACAGAGACAGGTGTGATTTCACAGGACACCTATTTCTGTGATGTCTGCCAGGTGGTGGGAACATTTTCTATGTGCTGTTAAATAAAAATGGCTTACAGCACTTTTAACTGCATAGTTAGAGAGAAAAATGACTGCCTTTTAGTAAACCCTTTTTTATTTTTAAACAATTTACTAGGAAGTGTCATAAGAAATAGTCACTCATTGTATGTTAAAGCCATGTGGCTCAGATCTGAGCATGACCACTGACAAAAATCTTGTAAAAAAAAAAAATCCATAATGAACAAATAATCCATTTCTTCTCCAGCTCTTGGTCACACTGAAATAGAAGAGGATGGATTGCGGAGAAGTGACGTGTCCTTGAGAATTTCTGACACTTGTGAGATCAAAACACGTATGTTGTCCACTTCTTCCAACTCCACCTGTGACAGTCAGGCCTCCAATGAGGACGGTTCAAACACTCCTGTCGTCCAATCAGATGATGAAGACGTGCAAGAAGATAGCCTGTTGCAAACAGGAGTGCGCACAGCCAACAATGCCGCAAAAGAGCCCCTGCCCTCTGCCCTCTCATTATAACCTGCCTTCCTATTTATTACTCACAGTTTGGAAAGTGCTTCAGGGTTGGGTTGAGTGGTTTTAGCCATAAATCAATCTACCAAAGACCTTCATGAAAGCTTGGGAAATTCAACGCATTCAAGGCCCCTATTATGCCACACTGGGAGTGTTATGCTTTGACAGACCTGCATTTTTGTATTATCACTTGCGTCTTATCAACATTTTACTGTATCTTTTGCTGTTTTGGGGAAAAATATCTGCAGGTATAGTGATACCACATACACACCATCAATATTTAGCAATTTTCTTCATGAAGATTGATGCTGATCTGTAGAGAGACCAAAGGCATCTTTGTTTTTCTTTTTTTAAATGAAAACTGCTGAGGTGAGTCTCAAAAAAACATTTCACCTTGAATATCAAAAGAAAACAAAATATAAAAAAAAAATAAAAATAAAATAAACCTCTTTGTGGCGACCAGGGCGGGCGAGAGCCGTGAGGGAACGGCGCGAGGCCGGTGGCGCGAGAGGTAACGAGCTACACCTGGGAGGCGCACCGGCCTCGAGTCCAGGCCTGGTCCTCTCTCGTCCTTCACTGTCGTCGCTCCTCCTTTTATGCTCCCGGAGCTCCTCCGTGAGGGACTCGAGGCCGGTGCGCCTCCCAGGTGTAGCTCGTTACCTCTCGCGCCACCGGCCTCGCGCCGTTCCCTCACGGCTCTCGCCCGCCCTGGTCGCCACACTCTTGTTTACACCATCAAAAAGCCAGTTCACATTTTCATTTTTGGTTTCATAATTTTATAATTTCATAATGAATAATTTAATAATTTTAATTTTTGATAGAACTACAGTATCCATATGTTTTTTTGTTGTTGTTTTTGTTTTTTTCTTGGCATTATTTTAAATTGATGCATTTGGTTGGCACTCTTATCCAAAGTGTGTGTATTATTGAAGATATGCATTTTATCAGTTTATCCATTACCTGGGAATTGAACCATGATTTTGACATTGTTAGCACCAAGGTCATGCTCTACTTTTCCCCCTTTTCTTTTCTTTTCTTTTTTTATTTGTAATTTTTGTTAATCTTAATGGCGATTCTCATTAAATTAGTACTGCATTTTTTGTTATTACAATAAACATGGTTTTTAAATTTAAATCAACATAAAAGGCAATACAACAAATACTAGCATGGTGTACAAATACAGTATAATAAATTGTTAATGAGAATTTAAGAAGAAATGTGCTTACTTGTTATGAAAATAATGTCACAATGCAAAAAAAATCTTAATGGGCATTTATTTTATTTTAATGGTTTGCCTTTATTTACAAGACAGTAAACAATAAAGTAGGGGTGAGAGGATGGGGAATGGACCCATAACAGCCCAAAATTGAACCTGGGTACTATGAGCTCACTGTCATGTCATGACCTGTAAGCGTTTTCACTGAAAGAACATGCAACTGCACTGATAGACTTCATTTTCTTTAAGCAAAATATTATTTTTTACCTCTTTTGTTTTGGGGTGAAATACCCATTCCTGACAGTTTTTGTGAGGCCTAAAACTGTTGATTGTGTGGGTTTTTTTTTTTAATTGTCAGAATTGTAGCTTCTTTCTTCTTCTTCTTCTTCTTTTGATCATGTGCTGAGGATATGTCTTCCTCTTTGATGTCAACAACACCTTATGCTTTGCTATCAAAATAAAGCCAAATGCCAGATAAAAAGTATCGGTATTTAATTACTTATTATTGGTATTTAATTATTTAGTATTTAATTGTTTATTTCCAAATATGAGTGAACAAGAAACTGATTGAAAAATGTGCAGGTCTGAGGTTAACCCTACCCTATGATTCCTTTAATGCAGCCAAGAGCATGGACGCACCTTCTAATTTTTTCTTATTGTTATGTTCTACCTTTTAGTATATTAGTAAAGTCATCAAAATTGCTAAATAATACGGTTACAGTAAAGGTTAAAATGTTAAGGTAGTGCTAGTCATTTGATATGTTATCTGAAAGGAATGCAGTGGGGTGTCATTTAAGCAAACGTTAATAAAAGAAGAGGGAAAAAAACTAAAAAAACATGACAGAATGTTATAGTTGTTTTTATAAAGGGTTGGGCTTACATTTTAGAAAAGAGGATGTTCATGTCAATCATAGATGTTGTTTAAGCAGTGACGCCCATGGAGGGCTAGGAGTTGCAAAGGATCCAATTTTCAGTTTATACATCTGAAAATAAAAATGCAGTGGGGTGTCATTCAAGCAAATGTTAATAAAAGAAGAGGGAAAAAACCCCCAAAAAACATGACAGAATGTTATAATTGTTTTTATAAAGGGTTGGGCTTACATTTTAGAAAAGAGGATTTTCGTGTCAATCATAGATTTTGTTTAAGCAGTGACGCCCATGGAGGGCTAGGAGTTGCAAAGGATCCAATTTTCAGTTTATACATCTGAAAATAAAAATGTAAGTAAGTAAAGAAAATTGTGGAATATCAACAGAAATAACAATGAGTATGAGTTTAAAACTAAATGTGTGAGTTTAGGGCCATACATTTGTCCAATCTATGCTGAAAAAAAGAAACAACTGTGTCATTATTTAAAAGTGCATTTTTATATTGGTTTTAACAGGTTTCTGGTTTAAACTTGTTTTGTTCAGTTTGTGCAGAACACAATGGCTAGCTTTACTGACTGCAGAAATTATTGTGGGCTAACATTGATTTTGACACTTTTTCCAAGTCATCTCAATAGCAAAAAGTGTCCCAATCACCCTGAATTTAATTTTTTTATTTATTTATTTATTTATTGTGTGTGTGTGTTTTCTTTTTGTTAGTACATAACATTACAATAAACATTAAGAAGAGAGTAGGCCTACTCCCGTTATTTAGTTCTATGTCTGTTTAGTTTTCCCTGTTCAGGGGTTCGTTTCCTGTACAACGATGTAACTCACTGCTTACCATAGTATGATGCATCGTTGAAGAAATGAACTAGTCACGACTGTTTCCCGAAACTGTATTGTCACAAATTTGTCATTTAACCATGTTGGTTAATGATGTCACACAGGTGGTGGAGTAATAACTTATTTTAATGAATCCGTTTGAGATCGATTTAAAGGGGTGGTTCATTGCGAATTCACTTTTTTAACTTTAGTTAGTGTGTAATGTTTCTGCTTGAGCACAAACAGTATCTGCAAAGTTACAGCACTGAAAGTTCAATGCAAATGGAGATATTGTCTTTTAAAGTTATGGCAGTTTAATGCCTACAAAAACGACCGGTTTGGACTACAACGAGCTTCTTCCCGGGTTGGTGACATCATAAACCCTGCAAAACACTGCCCCTGGGAACATCGCGCGGCATTATGGAAACGGAAGAGTTGTCCTTGCCGGACGCGAGTAGCATAATGCGACGCATCTAACAGAACCCATTATAATCAGCGATATTGTCTACACTGGATGTGGCGCGGAAGACAGCTTCAAGAATCTACATGAGTTCAATGCTGGATTTGCACAAAGGCTATTACTGAAAGATGAAGCGGTTCCCACTTTAAAAGCAGAAGCTGCTGTTTATGGGCCCCTAACTGTAAGTACGTTTTATTGTTTGTCTTTTAAATGTATTATGTTGCTATTTTTGGTTGCATCAAGGATGTAAACAAAGACCAATGCGTTTTTGTTTCGTTAGCCAGTTAGCCAACAAACGCTAACAAACACCTACAAACTTCTAGGTTTATTGACCTTATTCCTGACGAGCCTACTGCGTTTCGAATTATGGGTTGCACTTCCGGTTTGGGGAACTTCTATTCAAAAAGACTGAAACAAATCGTTTAAAATCATAAGGTTGCCCTACAAATAAAGCTTATCCGTTAGTTTGACTGAATGAGCTGTACATTTTTCTTTCATGTTTTGCTTTCAGACATCATGAGAATAATGTAATGCTTGGTATTTTAACATAACATGTTATAACAAGAATATCTATGGCAAGAGCTCTTTTCAGTCGCTGCTTTCTATCATCGTGATTATTTTCCTTTGTCCCTTTGCATACCGCTGTAATAGTGTGAAAAAGGACAACATATACTGCACATTTGTGGTCTTTTCTCCCGATTTAATTTACAATATATCCCATTAATAATTCACCGGAATGCACAAAGAATCTCTCGTTTTTCTCCTCAAAGCCTCACGTCTCTTTCCAGGTTTGTTTTCACAGGTAAATACAATTTATTATCTGTAAAAATGATGGAAATCACTTTGAAATAGTATCATGCAATGCTGAAGTTTATGAAAATTTTTATTCAGGCAACGTATATTATATAATATAGATATAATTTATCCCATCCGTTATTGCTGTGTAAAGAATCACGCTTTTTCATGGTCTGTTGAAAGTACCTTGTTGATGCTTTTACACTTTTAAAAGTCCTTTTAATGTTCGTTGGTTGAAGGGTGAGTAGAATAATGTCATCTCATTGTACCCAGTTTAAAAATAAAACGTTTTATTGCGCTCATAGAGCGAGTCTATCACTGACTGTTTACAGCTTAACGGAAGTTACTCCCATAATTTGAATTAAAAAAGCGTCATGGGGCGTTGGAATAAGGTGGATAGACAAACAGTTGTTCATGCTATAAATTAAATGATACCTTTATAAAAATGCTACTCCTCAGTCATGTATTTGGCTACAGTAAATCTTTAATCAGGATAAAACCGTATATTGAAAGCTAACAAACAGCAGTAACATTTAGCATATCTAAACACTTTGACACAAACGGAAATACTTACCATTCATAACATCATTTAAAAACCGTGCTTGCAGAGGTTCTGTTCGACCCTCTTCATCATTACTGCTATCTGGGTCTAATTTGGGCTCAATTTGATAAGGCAATATAGACGCCATTATTTACATTTCCACCAAAGCACATGTAACAACTAATGGTAAGGGGTATGGTGTTTCTGGACGCTTCAGTGAATCACAATACACTGGGCCAGCTAACCAATCTGAGCCCATTGCGTATTTCGGAGGTAGTGGTATCATAGAAGCAGGAAGTCAATCTGGCCGTTCAAATGACAATGGAGACAGGGGTGTAGAATAAAGGTAAAACATATGAAAAATACAGCGTTTTTTTCAAAACGAAGCATTAAGACATGTTAAACTGCGCCCCATAAACACAATCAAGCCAAGAAAAAACCCAGTGAACCACCCCTTTAATGCTAGATTTTTTTGTTATAAATTATGAACATGGCATATGTAGACTAATTCTTATTCTCTCAGTTATTTTGCTTTATTTCCAGAGTCAATCAATCTTATTTTGCTCAAGATAAGAATTTATTAAGACCACATGTCATGCAAACTACAATGTATGCTTCTAACCACAGGTTGAGAGCTGTATTTCCAACCACACAAATTTACGATGCTAATGTTCGTTGGAACTATGGTTTCGGGAAACACTGAGTCATTGAACTATGCTGGGGTGCGTTTCCCGTACAACGACGTACCTCTCTGCTTCACTACCATAGTACGATGCATTGGTGAACAAATCAACTAGCTAGTCACGACTGTTTCCCGAAACCATATTGTCGCAAATCTGTCGTTTAGCCACATTGGTGAATTATGTCACACAGGTGATGGAGTAATAACTTCTTTATTAAATTAATCCGTTTGAGATCGAATTGAACTATGGTTTCAGGAAACACCAAATCATTGAACTATGTTAGTAATGACGGAACTTGCGATGTTAGTTGGCTAACAATGCTTTTGGTTCCCTGTTCTTTTAGTTTCCATAGTTCCTAAATAATTTACACACCTGTTCTATTTTACCTTGATTACTTTCCCCAGGTATTTAAGCTCTGGGTTTTCCTCAGTTCTGTGTTTGGTTTTGTTTGCATTTATGTTGGAAGTGGTTGTTTTTCCATGATGGGTGTGGTTTTTATAATAATCTTTACTTAGTATGAATGTAAATGGGAAAATAAATGTTTTTGATTAATATTAAATCAAAATGTAGGGTTTGAACCAAACCATAAACATGACCTGACAAAAACTAATAAATTTGACTACTAAGAGCAAATATATATATACTGCTGCAGAACAAGTATGACTTGCTTCTGCTAAATGCTTGGAACAGTGTGTATACAATTTTTGAAACTAAAAATTTAATTTTAATTCCAAAAATTGGGCACTGAACAGGTTTGACATCAGTAAATGCAACGTGCAATTTTGCATGACTTCAGAGTACTTGGCTCAAAAGTTAAATGGTCTACTTTCATGATGCATTTATTGTGATTTTGCCCTTTTTGGAGCTTCACAGGTGTGGTCACTATAAATTAATGTTGTTTTTTTGTTTTTTTTATTTTTGTCTGAACTATACTTTAAATCAACTACATGGCAATTGAAATAAAATGGTAATGGTATCCTCTGGTTATAGGCACTGACTGGTAATGCAGATGTTGCAGGTATTGTTGTAGTACTCAAGACCGGTCTTTTTTGAAGGTCTTGGTTTTGTCTTGGTCCCGGCCACATTTGGTTTTGGTCTTATCTTGGTCTCAGACTAAAAGGACTCTGGATTTTTTTCAAGACTGGTCAAGACTACAACTGCGGGGATATTGCTAAATTGCCATTGCATTGTCTGATTTCTTTGTTAACATCTTTAATTTGATTGGATGTAAAACTTCCTGCTTTAAATGCAATTAATAACTTATTTCTAATTTAATTTATATTGTTACTGTTGTGCCGGGTTAGAAATCAACAAAGTACTGTGTCAAAAATGTCACCAAAATTAATACAAATGCCCACAAATTTCAAGATATGATTGCAAAAAAGTACTTGTATAAGAGCTTGATATTTATATTATAACACATGATATAATTAAGCAATATCACAAGAAAGAGGGCTGTTTTCACAAATATGAGCACAATTGTAAAGGTGATATTAATTTTTTACAAATGTTCCATAAACAAATTTTTTTTTTTAAAACATTAATCTCAACATTATTTATGCATTTGTAATTGTACCAATTCAGATGTAACTTCTGTTCCACCTCTGCAGAGTAAAGATGAATTTTGTTGTTAGTTATTTCAATTGATTGGTAACAGCTCTATATAGTGTCTTATTATTTTAATTGTAATTATTGATTAAAAATAAGACATTTCTCAGGCAGTAAATGTGGATCTTTCAAATTAATTTGAGGAGTGCTAGTCTGGTCTTGGTCTTGTCTTGGTCTCGACTTGGTCTCGGTTTAGGTGGTCTTGACCACAACACTATTTGCAGGTGTAATCGCAAGTAGGTGTGACCTATGAAAGGGCGACTGACAGACACCTGGTTAGGCTTGAGTGACTGCTTCTGCATACACTATAATTTGGATTTGGATGTATGACTATACAACACTGTAAAAAAGGCAGTGTCAAATTAACACTTAAAGTGTTCATTTTAACACTACTTTGGATCATATATGGTCCCATTCTATTTAGTGTAAAAAGTACACTCTTTGTAGTGTTGAATTTAGTGTTAAAAAAAGCACTATATAGTGCAAAAAAATTACACCATGAGTGTAAAGTTTTACACTTTCTATTGTTGTACTAGTTTTACACTATGGTGCTTTAACACCTTTAATTCATTTGGATTACGCTGAAAGTGTTAATAAAGTGTTCTTTTCAGTGTATTTTTTACACTGAGTGATATTGTACATGATCAAACATAAAATCAAGACTCTTTAGATATAAAAATTCAAGTATTTATTTAACATGGCAAAAAGTGGCTTTAAAACATGGCAGAAGGCCAGTTAATCACATTAATGAGGTATGACTATAAAAATATCTACTAGTAAAAATAGATATGGCACAACTTTACCGACTCACAAGGTGTATGGAAACAAACAGAACAAAAAGAAATCTTGCAACACTTGTGGTGAAGGGAATATTTAATGATGTGTTTCGGCTTAAGAGACCTAAAGATTCAAAAAATAATGTGTCTGTTGTATACCCCATGAAACAGAATGTGATAATGAGGTGAAGTCACTCTGTACGGTGGTTCCCGTGCCCTCCGCACATGCACCAGCGAACACACGGGCTGGTGAGACCACCCAGAGGATGCGATCCTAGGACGACCAACTGATGACGGGCTTGAGTCCAGTAAGTGAAAGTCTTACTGTAAACCCCTTGTCTTTGGGTCCTGAGCACAATATCACAAGCAGGTGTTGCGGCAAAAACTAATCAGCTGACATCACTAGTAAGAGAACATAAAGCATCCGCATGACACGAATAGTGATCAACTGACAGCAAAAGGTAGACACAGCTGGGAATAAATAAGGTAAGGGTAACGAGCGACAGGTGTGGGAGATCGCACAGCGCTACCAGGCAACACTGATTGCACAAATCACGAGCTGCAGGAAAATGTCAGGACAATAACAAAACAACAGAGACGAACCGGTGACACCAAAACGTATCATCCTTAAACAAGATATTAACATGTTGGCATTTATTTTCTTTTGTTTTTAAGAGAATCTAACAAACTTTTGTGAGGTTTATGCCTAAAACAATAAAAAAACAATAAAAAAAAAATAATAATAATAAAATGCCATCAGGGTAAGAAATATAAAAGTTAAATTTAATATAATCTTTAATATAAAGGTATATTTTCTGAAATGTTATTTCACACAATCTTACCCAAGTCTTCTTTAATTGTCAAATAATTTTTATCTTGTCATAAGAATGTTTTGATATTTGTACTGAAAAGCAACTGATTAAAAATGCATCTCTCTCTCTCTCTCTCTCTCTCTCTCCCTCCTATAGAATCATATGTAATGTCTCTTCCTCTCTCTATAATGTCTATATGTGTACACTGCATACTGATACTAACACCGCCCCAGGGTGTACTTACCTGTGCTTCTGCACTAGACAGGTATGAGTGTGCTCTCAGTCCAAAGCAGAAGCAGGTCTGAGCATACAAGTTCATGAGATTCCAGTGTTACTTCACTCTGCCTAAAAATTATGAATTGACATTATTATGACTACAACGATGTTCAGCTCTTTGGTGCTCTTGGTAAGTACAGTTTGTGTTTCTGTCACAGTTATTCAATAGGTTAATTAAAGATTCAGTAAGATCTTTAAATCAAAATGTTCGTTCCATGCTTGTTT
This sequence comes from Anabarilius grahami, assembly GCA_003731715.1. Lineage (NCBI taxonomy): Eukaryota > Metazoa > Chordata > Actinopteri > Cypriniformes > Xenocyprididae > Anabarilius > Anabarilius grahami. The sequence goes on from RJVU01035944.1 coordinate 2,665,938, forward strand.
GGTAGTTTATATTTTACATTGTTTTGCAAAGGAAAGAAATACTAAATATGAGCTTCTGTTACAATAAGGAGCTATTTCTACCTCAACTGAACCTTAAATGACTTCTGCTGGTCTAACCTAATGCCAAATACATTAAAAAAAAAGTAAAATGTAACTAAATTTAATTAAAACCATTGATTCATGTTACATGAATACTTTTCTGTCTGTGTTTTTCCTTCAGTATTTGTTCTGACATTCTGATTGTTGGGAACTTAAGACAGCGCTTTTATATGTGTATTCCTGTAACATGAAACACTATCCAGGGGATTTTTTCTGTCTTGGGGTCAGTTGAGAAAAACAGCAACAAAGGAGAGTCAAGTATAGCCTTTCCCAAACCTGTTTCACAACTTTAAATATTTTCAGGTAAACATACAGTACAAGCTCAAAGTGCCCTGCCATAATGACAGAAATGGCTAAAAATGATCTGAATGTTATTAATTGAATGGCATTTTGAATGGTACAGCAACATTTTTGCATCATAATCACTTCATCTAATGGACTTCTTTTGAGAAACTTCTCTTACCTTTTGGTTTAGCAGATGGATTGTTTTGCGGCTACGACCCACTTAGCCCCATCTTAGAAATAAACAATGTCATATTCACTGCATATTACATTTTTATTTCCAAAAGCAAATAAAATATCGATTGTGTCTGTGATTTGATCATATGAACTGCTCTTGATCAATCTTGTTTTTTTTTAGTTTTTTTTGCTTCTAATCTTTAAATCCATACATTATATAACTCATACTGTTTCTCTTGAAAGGGAATTATCTGTCTGTGCAGCACAGAGCCTCTCAAACGCCATAAAAGATCATGGATTATAGACTCGTTTGACATCGTGGAGGAACATCCGGGGCCTTTCCCTTATGAATTGGGGCAGGTATGTGTCAATGCTTGCAAATAATTTATTGCTGGTATTAAATCATAAACTAATACAAAATATTTTGATTTGGGATGGTATAGCCTTTTGGTTATTGCATGGCCTAGATTCACAAAACATTCCTAAGAATAAATTCTTCTTAACTGCCATTTTTATTATTCTTATTTTCATATACTGAAGAAAAGTTTTCTCCAGTAAGAAAGTTATTTCTCAAGATTAATCTGAAGACAAAACTTCAAGAATTCAAAATCTTGAAAAGAAATCATAGTAAATACCTTCTTAAATGGTAAGATATTTTATGACTTTATTGGATCGTTTCAAATTATCACACCAATGAATACCATAAATTAATACACCAATCAATAACATAAAATGATTGTTCATGATTGTGTGACGTGACTTTTTGCTGAATTCGAAATTTAGTAACAGCTTTACAAAAACAAGTCAAATAGGGACCTCGTTTTTAGCCTAATTATGACATAATTTTCGGCAGCATGAAGCGCATGTGAGAGTGGTCACTGTTGGAGAGGAAAGGAGACTGCTAGGCTCAGGTTCTAACTATCAGCAGTACACTCCTGGGGTGTCGGTCAGGACACAAAGAATGAGGAGATTGGAATATTATTTTGAATATTAGAGCTTCGTATTGAATATTAGTCTAAAAATAACAAAACATAACATTAGTATAAGTAAAAATAGGTACATAATCACAAATAAATCAGACATTTCTTATTCAAGAATACTAACATTTAAATAAAAGCTGAAGTTTTAAATATGCAGAGGATTTGCAATTTGAGACAATATAACTCTTGGTTTGGTCCCATGAAGTGACTTCAGTATTAATAATAAATCCAGGTGCATTGACAAACGATGCAATTTTCTCAAATAACATAATCAAAAAGGCATTAATACTGGTTAATCCTTTCACAGTATCAAAACATGATCGATTACAGACCGATTACTATGTAAATTGTAACAACCAACTCTGTATTTAGCAAAAATTACATATCTTGTTTATCTATCGAACGATCACACGTAAATCATTACATGTTCCTACATGCTCGTGCAAACGTACAAAGTTAAATAATACACTTCAAACACATTTAAAAAACATATAGAAATCGAAGAAAACTTACTGAATTATGAATGAATTGACATTTTGAAACACCAAATGCCAACAAACATCCAAATAACAGGCAGGAAAAACAGCTGCGCAGCTGCAATGACCAACGTGATCTCATGAGAATACGTGTGTATTTTTACGTTAAGTGTGGTTCTACCACACGTACATTTACTTACGTTTTCATTCACACAAAAACGTACCACATTTACGTATTTATGGCACTAAAACGTACAAATACTTACGTATTAGCAGCTAAAAAAACATAAATCATCTAACGTAAAGTGTGAATGTATATGAATTCCCATGTATTAATATTAAAATTGTGGCTTTAATGATTTAAATCTGTTGTATTCAATTGACATATCAATTCATGTTTTTAGTTGAATTTTTTGAAAGCAGTTTACTCATCTACTTAATAGGAAATAACATTTCTGTTCGTGCTGCAAACTCGTTTCGGGGGATTACATAATGTTAAATGAGACTACACTTTGAAAACCTTAAAATTAATAAAATTTCTGTAATTGTTCAACCATTTTGTAATATTTTGCTGTGCGATTTTCTCCTATGCAGTGACTGACAATACAACCATAAGATACACCAAAGCACAACATAAATTCACAAATCACATCCATTTTATTTGTTTGCTGTACTCCATATCTTTAGAATCCATATGTTTGCAAGGAACAGATCCAAATTCAGCCCTTTATCCATCGATCTTCATCTTCCTTCACAGCAACAGCAACCGTCACAGTCAAAGCCTGCGCTCGTTAGAGGTGGGCAGATCGATACTAATATCGATAATATCGATACCAACGTTGGTATCGGTATTGATCGATACCAACGTGAAAATATCGATACTTAAGTTTCAGTTTCTCTCGTTTTGCGACCTGGCCGTGTCTGTCAAAATGCTGCTGCTGTCACAGAGCAGAGCAAGCTCTCAAGAGTGCTGCTCGTGCTCGACACTGCTCTCCTCCCCCTCTCCTGTGTTGTACCGTCACGTGACTCACCACTAGCGCTACCAGCAGTCAGGCGCGCGCGGCGCTCAGCCGCGCATTTCTAACAGCAGTCAGTCAGAGGCGGAGAATGGCAGCAGAGAGAAAGAGGAGCGTTGTATGGCTGTATGGCTTATATTTTGTATTTACAGTAATTGGTTTTTATTTATGATTATTTATTTTTTTTAAATCCTGAAAAGAAGTGCACTAAAGAGGAGAAACGTTATTTTGTTCTCATTATATCGTATCACAAGGAGAATTTGTTTTACATTTTTTATATTTATTGTGAAGTAAAACTTTGTGACTTTGTTTATTTAAGAAAAAAATCCTGAAAAGAAGTGCACTAAAGAGGAGAAACATTTTTTGTTAACATGCTACTTGAAAAGAGAATTTGTTTTTACATTTTTTATATTTGTGAAGTAATCATTTTGTAACTTTGTTTATTTAAATAAAACAGAAGTAACCAAAAGTTGTTTCTGAACAAAAGCTTTTGTAGTACTGATTAATAACCCAAAATGCAAATCACAAAAACAAATTAAAAGTCATGAAAATTCATTTAGATTTAGGTTGAAGACGCATCCACCTTAATTATTAAAAAGTATCGGTATTGGTATCGGTATCGGCGATACTGGCCCTGTATTTACTTGGTATCGGATCGATACCAAATCTAGCGGTATCGCACACCTCTAGCGCTCGTTATGATTCGAATTGGAAAATAGCGCCAGGGCACCACCCTCGAGAAATGTTACGACATGGTTTACGGCACTAATATCGAACGCTCATTGGTTCTCACCTGCTTCATCACAGATTGCGACATGCTTTGTTTCAGTGGATTGACATTTGAAATGAGTGTGCGCCTTCACGGAGAGAAGACAGATTCATAATTTCACGGATTAATAAATTAAATTCTGCTCTGTACCCTATAAAAAACTATTACCGCCAGAGAGGACTGCGACTGGAACTCATCATCATTTGAACCACTTTTGGTACCACTTTTGACATTTTCGCAAAAAAATAAACTATTGTGATTAATGTTACGCTTGTTTGTCTGTTATTCATTTATTTATAACAGTATGTAGTTTTAAGGAATGGTTATGGATAGGTTTAGGGGTAGGTGTAGGATTAGTGGCTCAAAATATCGTTTTAATGTTATATTTTTACTAAAATTGTCATTTTCCTACACATTTCTGTCCATTATATTTTATTCTTTTAACATTCTGTTTAAAATGGTTAGGTGTGGGGTTTAGGGATCTTACATTTATCTAAAAAATGATAAAAAGGGGAAATATACATATATTTTTATGACATGAAAGATTTGTAAATATTTTACGTTTTATTCACAGTAAAAACTTAAGTATTTTTACGTTTTGGTGCTATAATTACGTCAGTATTGTATGTTTTAGCACCTTTCAAAACGTACAAAAATGTACGTTTTGTGTCTTTTAAAGTTACGTATTAATAACTACGTATTAACAATGAGACCAAGCTGCAATGACGCAGCAGGCAGCAAACTCTAACAAAAATGCCTCCTACTGGATGCATCAGGAAATACGCTCTACAAACTATCAAAATAGGTGTCCCTCAATAAAAGACTTAATTTCTGTAGGAGCCTTTTATACAGCCGCCCCCAAAGGTGCTATGCAACTTTGCTTCTACTAAAAGGCGACTTAAGTTAAGGTGAGTCGGCAGGGCCGTTTTCATTAGCTGGCAGAGCTGGGAGGATCACCAGCCATGCTACTGGTCTAGTGTAGACTTGCCCCTTTATATCTACATCAGCAGATCTGACATGTCCATCCGAACTGTGGTGTGTCTTGATGACATGTCCAACAGGCCAGAGGGTGGATCTACAATCATAACAACCATTTTCTGTTAAGTCTGGGGGAGAGGACTTGCCACTTTTGCCGGGTCTGGAGGCCTGGGAGGTAGTTCCAGATGAACCTGGACCAGAAGTTATCCGCCAGGACTTGCGAATGCCTCCAGTGACTGTGACTCAACAATTCAGACTCTGGGTAGATTACCTGTGGCAAGGAACCATCCGGCCGCCCCATGAGCAAACTGTTTGGTGTCACTGGGTCAATGTCTGCAACATCCGAAGACACGTACCCTAAAGGCTTCGAGTTAAGAATAGTTTCCACCTCTAGGAGGACTGTCAGCAGGACTTCTTCTGGAACTGACTGAGAGTAACGGTAGTGTAAAGGGCTGACTTTACAGATCGTACCTCTCTCTCCCACACTCCTCTGAAATGTGGGGCTGCTGGAGGATTGAAGTGAAATTGGACGAGCAAGCTGTTTCTGTAAGTCAGGAGCCATTTCAACAAAGGCTTCTCTTAGCTCTCTTTCACCTCCTTTGAAGTTTGTTCCTCTGTCTGACCACAGTTCCGCTGGTGTTCCCCTTTGTGCAACAAACCACCTAAGGACCATTAGGAAGGAATCAGCATTCATGGTACTGAGGAGGTCCAAGTGCGCCGCTCTAGTAGTTAAACACTTGAAGATTATCCCCCATTTTAATCAGCACTGGCCCAAAGCATTCTACACCACATGAGTAAAAGGCAGGTTTGTGGAGACAGAGACGGGCATAAGGCAAGTCTGCCATCTTAGGAATAGTTGGCTGTGCCCTCAAACGCTGACACTCTGGACACCCATGCTGGTGCTGATGAATGGCTTCACGGCCACGGATGATCCAATAATAGCACTGCATTTCGGCAAAGACTCACTCAGGTCCTGGATGATGCAGCTTGCAATCATAATGCTTAATCAGTAGCCGGGTGACTGGATAATTAGTGTCCAATACAATGGGGTGTAAGGTACATTCTTCTATGGACTCAGCTCCCCTCAATCGACCTCCCACTCGGATTAAACCACTAAATATGTCCAATTCAGGAGCTATGGTAGGAAGGTGACTGTCAGAAGACACTGGTTTCCCTTTCTCCAAACGCTGATAGTCATTGGGGAAAGACTCCTGCTGAACTCGCTTGAGAATAAGGATCTCAGCTTGACGATAATCATCTGCATCAGGAAAGGAATCAGAGGTAGGGTTTACCTGAATTTCCTTGGCAGTGGCATCCAGGAGTTCTTCCAAGAATCAGGGATAATGGATTGGGGTGGTAATGCCGTGGCTCCGCAGAAGGCAGATTTCCATAGCTCCATGGGGTCATCTGTTAGGTCTGTTCTTGGCATCACTGGCCAGGTAGCTGAATCTTGGAGTAAGAATGGAGGTCCTTGATACCATCTGTTTTTCTCTGTAAGGACATTCAGAGGTTTGCCTCTAGTGAGGTCATCTGCAGGATTGCTTGCAGAATTCACATAGCGCCAGGAACACTTCTCTGTTAGCTCCTGGATTTCGGCGACTCTTGCCAACAAAAACTTTGTAGAGGCAGGATTCAGATTTCAGCCAGGTAAGGACAGTGGAAGAGTCTGTCCATAACAACGTGTTCTCAATCTGCAAGGTCAGTTTCCTCTGAAGCAATCTAGCTAACTGAGCGGCCACAAGAGCTCCACAAAGTTCCAATCGAGGAATGGAATTAGAATGTTTGGGGTCCACTCGTGATTGAGCTACCATGAAAGACAGGTACACTTGGCCTCTTGTCAGTGGTCCTCATGTATGCCACAGCTCCATATGCCTGTTCTGAAGCATCTGAAAATATGTGAACTTCATGTATGGCACCATCCTTCTCCACCTCGGGAGGGTGATGCTTGGCAAGTACTGAAGTTCATTCTCCCAGACGCGCCATGACTGCAGAAGTTCAGGTGGTAAGTTTGGATCATCCCAACCCACTGCTTATTCCATAGCTGCCTAATTATGACCTTGGCTCAGGTGGTGTAGGGCAAAAGAAGTCCGAGAGGGTCATATTGAGTGGCTAGGACCTTGTAGATGTTCTTGAGGGTGGGAGTCTCATACACAACAGGTCGGTGCTTGTACGCTAGGGTATCAGTCTGCCAGTTCCAGCTTAGGCTTAAGGTTGACTCACGGGCAGAATGGGAAGACCACGTAAGTGTCTATACTTCTTTTGCAGTTGATCCACAGGATAAGACTGTCGTGACAGATTAAGGCGATCTGTAGTGAAGGCATGTTCAATCTTGTAAAGGGTTTGAGGCTTGTGGGTTGGGGATTGTTACGTTCCACGTATGTTTTTGTATTTTGTTTTTGTTTTTATCTCTCCCTTTTTTGTTACCTATCTGTCGAGTTCTAGGTTGATCCTATTGGACGGTAAAGCAGTGATCATCCTGGTGACGTCATGACGCGCTGACGTCCTAACCAGCGTTTTGCCAATCTGGGGGTGGCTGATCATTTAAAAAGCGTTGGCGGCGTTCCACCTGCAGTGAGCGTTTGGGCTCGGACCTCACTCACGTTCGTCGAGCCAGAGCCAGCCATACTTTGTGTTTGCGAACTGTTCATTTAGTCTGTGGTTTATTGAGACGACATCTGTGAGTTGTTTCTGTGTAATAGTTAATCTGATTGAGTTAGAGCGTGAAACAAGCTCTCGTGTTAAATGTTTGTGTCCATTCGAATTCTGGTGTGAAGTCACTTTCTGTCAACCATTTGGTTGACAAATAGTGAATCCTTTTGCTGCGGACAGCTCAGTGCTAATATCAACCTCACTGACAATTGTTAATTCCGTATAGTGTGTGACGGCTCGACTTGGTAGCTAGCAATTAATGTTAGTTAGTATGTGGGTGCTCGCCTCCATTGTATTTTTTTGTTTATTTATTTAGTGGAGTTTGGTTAAGGCGCCGTGCCAAAGTTTTCGGTTTTGTTTCTACATTTTATCTTCGGTAGTTAGGTTAGGGGCGTGGGCGCTAGTTAGTGGGTTTTGTTATGATTATTTCTTTTGTTTGGCGACATCCTCGTTTTTTTCTTCCTTTTATTGAGTTCATGTTTTTCCTCTACTGTCTACATTCTCACCGTGTTAATAAACATCGGGTTATAATTGCATCCTTTGTTGTTTTGTTTGCTCTTCCCCACACTGCAACAGCTGCATCTCACCTAAATGTTGCGTTCATTCCAATTAACATCCTTAAGCTCGTAACAGGGATACTTGAAAGGAGATAGATGACCCACGAAGAACTTCAATCTCTTGTCGCACAGTGTGCACAGAGAGATCTTGAGGTGTACTCTGTATGCCCAGGGCTTTGGCAGCAGTTGGGAGCAGAATGGTTCTCTCAGAGCCATCATCCAGAAGCGCAAATGTTTCTAAAGTACGGTCTTCATAATGGACAGGTACAGGCACTACCTTGAGCATGGCACGGTTCCCAACAACAGGTTTGTGCAGGTAAAATCTGTCTGAAGAGGAACTGGTAAGGGAAATCTTCTCAGCACTGACTGTATCCTCTTGGGAGGATTTGACATTTACTTTGTGCAGAGGGCGAAGATATTTACCTTGACATAGGTTGCAGGGCTTTTTCAGGTCACACTGAGCAGCATGATGAGTCCTAGCACAGCGCCAACAGCGATTATTATCTCGAATCCAATCTTTGGCCTGGTCAGTGGTAAGTTTAGCGAAGGCTTTGCATTGACTCAAATAATGCTCTGTACCATCACAGAAGGGACAGAACCGTTTCACCTCAAATGGTTTAGTCTGTTGAGTAGTACCCTTCTGAGGGGACAGGGAAGTTACATTGTGAGTCTCTCCAACCCCATGAAGAATGGCTACAGTCTTTTTACTTTGTACAGATCTAGAAGTCTGTTGGTCTTGAACTCCTCATGAGGCAATCTCTACATTAAAGTCATGGCACCAGGCTTCGTAGCGGAGCCAGTTTGAGAGATCATGCAGAGTAGGTACAGTTCCGGGTTGCCGGAACATGTGACGGCAGAACTCATGGAGGGCCACCATGGTGTCAGTAAACGGGGTAGACGAGTTCAGAAAGGCATCTGCAATCAGCTTAGCTTCATCCAACTTTAAATGGTCCACCAGTATTTGATATTTAAAAAGTTCAGTCCCATCTGGAGGAAGCAGATTCTCCAAAACAATTCAAAGTCTGGCAAACTCTTGGTCTGGTCCCATGAAGTGACTTCAGTATTAAATATTGAGCTGTTTTATCCAAGATGGTTTATTCATTTAGACTCCGTCTGTTTTACTCTCTCTCTTTCTCTGTAGTGAATGCGTCCTGGCTATGTGAGTTTGTAAGCACTGCCAGAGTGACTGTATAAAAGGCTCCTGGAGAAATTAAGTCTTTTATTGAGGGACACCTATTTTGATAGTTTGTAGAGCATATTTCCCGATGCATCCAGTAGGAGGCATTATTGTTAAAGTTTGCTGCCTGCTGCGTCATTGTATTATTACTGAGAGAGCGGCAGCTGCGCACTTAGTTTTTCCTGCCTTATATTTGGATGTTTGTTGGCGTTTGGTGTTTCAAAGTGTTAGTTCATGACCATAAAGTAAGTTTTCTTCGATTTCTCTATGTTTTTAAATGTGTCTGAAGTGTATTATTTAACTTTGTATGTTTGCACGGGCATTCACGGACATGTAACAATTCATGTGTGATTGTTCGATAGATAAACAAGATATGCTATGTAATTTCTGCTAAGTACAGAGTTATATGTTACAGTTACACAGTAATCGGTCTGTAATCGGTCATATTTTTATATTTTTTGCTTTGTTTGTTAATGCACCTGGATTTAATAATATATATTAAGTTAAGAAACAAAGATTAAGTAAGATTTTTATTTCTAACTGGTACATATTTATTGTTTTTAACTTGATATATTTGAGTACACTAGTTTATACATATAACTTAAAATTATCAGGTTATCTCAACTTAAATATTTTACTTGCTATAACAAACTAATTCAGAAAATGCCAACTTGCTAATTTGCTAATATGTTGACATTAGCATGGTATAGCACTTACTGAATGAGTACAGTAACTTAAAACATGTAACTTAACCTGCTCTCAAACCAAGCAGTATGCGCCACTTGTCACCATGATGGTAACTCTCCGAAAACCCACATTAACAGAAACTCTAATTAGCATAACAGTTACTCTCCCTTTTGAGTGCTGTGGGCAAAGCATGCTGTGACATAAAAAAACCCAGTTTCAGTTAAACTTACGTTTGTCTAAATTAATTAAAAGAAATTACAACTTCTTACAACTCAAAACAATGAAACAGTTTAGTTTACTTAAAATATGTAAGTCCTATGAACTCAAAAGAAAAAGAAAGTTATAAATACTCATAACAGTTAATTTAACTGAACTAATTTGTTTAATTTAAGTTTGTCCTACTCAAACCAATTAAGTATTTTGAGCATTAAGGTTTACAATAGTGACATTGAATATTAATATCTAGGCTAATGTTTTTATTAACGATTATCAATATTATGGGTAATAACATGACGTAGTATTAAAACGACATGAATTTATTTGAATTTTATTCAATTTAACTTTGCTACTTCAATTCAAATTTTACAAAATTCAGGAATAAAAAAGGAAAAAATATTCAGGACATTTCATTATTAATGAAAATGCAGTGCAATAGTTGTAATGAAAAATGTAACCTAAAATTCATGCATTAAAGGGATGTTAATTAACAAATTAATTGTTAAATTACCTAAGTATTTGGGCCACAAAAGGTGCCATAATGTTATAAAACTTGCCTTCCTGAGAAAGTTCTTTACCCAAATTCTAGATTAAACTGGACCGTAGCTATTTTGTGGAGTTCATGCTAAAAGGCAAAGGTGTGGATGAAGACCCAAAGGGTGTCCTGTCTATTGATTCGAGCACAGGAGTCATTAAAGTCCACCATAAGGTCGACTTTGAGCAATACAGTGTTCTGATGGTAAGAGGAATCAGAATTTTTTTATCAGATGGTAGGATATAAAGGGTATAGGTCTAAACCAAACTTCATCATCCTTTCAAAGCTGACCTTTCAAGCAAGAAATAAGTCCAACTTGGCCATAGACACACAACTAGGCATGGAGGTCAACATAATGGACATCAATGACAACCCGCCAATATTCCAGAGAAAAGTTTATGATGTCACTATAAATGAAGCAGCAAAACAAGGTCAGTATCATTGCTTAACTGTAACATTTTCATCAACTGCAATCATGGGCATTTCAGGTTTGATTTACTGCACATTATTATCTAAATCCTATATGGCTGTTTTTTCCAACTAAAGACATGTTTGGTCTTGTTGACTTTTAAAAGTTAAATTCCCTTTAATACAGTTTTTATAGAATGATTAGTTTAATGGGTCTACTAACATCATGCCATTCTGCCATTTTTGTAATTTTTGTAACATTACCATTCATTTTGTGATGATAATTATAGTGGTGGAAATGCGTTTTTAAACATTTGAGTCCTTCGTAGGCTACTTTTGCTTGAATTTTGTTGCATCCCATACACAAA